>OZJO01015228.1:0-26189 GCA_900406225.1 Acrobeloides nanus | reverse complement strand
TTCTTGTGGTGTATGTTGTGGTGGCCATGAGAAATTTTTGTGGTCAAAAAATTTTTTAATCAAAAAATTGGTTTCTCAAAAAACATTTTTGGCTCAAAACAAAACAATTTTTGGCTTAAAAAATCAAGATGTGCAAAACATGGCTACCACAACCATATTTTCAGTTCTATTCCAATGGATTCTCTTACCGGTTTTTAATTTTATCTTAAAGGGGGAGGACCAATTGAGGCGAGTTATCGCAAAATTTTTTTGACAAACGTAAAAAATGTTCGAAACAATAAAGAAAACGATGCTATTTTCGAGGGAAAATCGAAAAAAAATTTTTTGGTGTTTTTTGACCTTTTTTTTTAGCAAGTTTCAAAAAATAAAAATTTTGATTAACACTCAAAATCCCGAATCTTAAAATCCCAAATTCTCAAAATTCTGATTCTGAATCCGGAGTCAGAATCTGGATTCAAAATCAGAATCCGAATTCGGAATCCGGATTTTAATCCGAATTCAGATTCAGAATCCAGAATCAGAATCTGGATTCAAAATCCGAAGTCGGATTCAGAATCCGGATTCAGAGTCCGGATTCGGATTCTGAACCCGAATTCAGAATCCGAAGTCGAATTCTGATTTTAAATCCAGATTCTGATTCTGAATCCGAAGTCGGATTTCATTTTTCATAGAAAACAGGTTTTTTATCGTTTCGAACAATTTTACGTTTGTCGAAAAATTTTGAAAATAATTTTGCGATAACTTGCCTCACTCGGCCCTCCTCCTTTAACTAAACTTTTTAAGATTTTTTTTTATTGAAAATTCCATTTTTTGAGTATAGAATTTGCTCAATATTTTTTCATTTTTTAACATTTTTTGGTAAATCTTTTTTTCATAGCATTTAAATTTGTTCCACACAGCCGGTTGAATCCTAAAAGTTGTCAAATTTTTTGAGAGTCAAATTTGATTCCCCTCAAATATTTTTAAAATTTTCGGATCCTAAAAATTTAACCCCCTCTCCAAAAAATTGAAAAATTGATTTTTTCGATTTTTTTCAAAATTGGCTCTCAATTTTTTCAGTCTCATCAAAAAATGATCCCATTTTCATAGAAGGGTGAATATGATTGTGATTTTTGACTGATTTTATTCATTTATAAATAACGCCATTACAATATTTATGCAATATTCATTTCTCTTTTCTATAAAAATCTTGGCTGCTAAACGATTTTTTTTCTTGCAAAAGTGTATACAAAAAACAGTTGGAGTAAAGATGAGGTACCAAAAAAGATAGAGAAAAGCATAATTATGTAAAAAATTGAAAAATTGTCAACTTTTATATATCTACTAGCAAAAAAATTTAATTTTTTAAATCAAAAAATTCCATTTTCTCACAAAAAATCGTAAAAATGGCTACCCTGAAATTTGAAATCCACTCCAGCTTCTTCAACCCTTTGTGTACACCTTTGTTTTCTAAGACATGACTATTTTCCTTACCTTATCTTGATCAAATCCTAGTTCTTTCGAATTTTTGTGCAATTTGTATCAAAATTTTTAGTTTTCTCATGCTCTCTTTTCGTGCTCCAATGTGAATCTATTTGTTAAAAGAAATATGTTAGTGCTCAATTATGCACCGGTTATTGAGGACATTGTTTTTTAAAGTGTACAATTTTTGGTCTTTCTTTAGCCTAAAAAATGTTAAAACTTTGAAAAACTTCGTCAAATTTAGAGAAATTTGTAGATTTATTGGTTTTTTTTAAATTAGTAAAATATGCCTTATGTTATAGTCCGTTTCAGCTGGAGTGAAAAAAAGTTGGGGACCCATAATGCAGTGGCGTGTCCAGGGAGGATCATTCTCCCCAAACCGAAAATTTCTTAAGAAAACTAGCATTTTTGGCCAAAAATCGATAGGAACATGAGGTTTTTATCTAGTTGCCCTCCCCCAAAACAAAAAAATCAAAATCCTGGAACGTCTCTGATGCAGTGTATAAGGAAGCCGCCCTCCGATCATGCAAGTTAAGCAACGTTGAGTCCTCATGTTCGATCCCGGTAGAGCAAAACTTTTGATTTTCAAAAAAAATTTTTTTCAAAAAATTGTGCAAAAATTTTTTGCTTCATTTTTTGTGAATAAAAAGTTTTGCCCTATGGGATCGAACTTGGTGGTCTCAATGCTGCTTAATTTGCCAGATGACGCACGTCTAATTTAACCACTTTGCTATGGTTCATTCATTTTCCCCTTTAAACACGATTCAATACACCAACTTTTTTCATTCTAGCTGAAAGGGCCTGGTATGATAATTGGAGGGTAAGGATCATTCAAGTATTACGTAATCAAAACTTTTAGAGAATTTTTTTATCCTTCCCCTCTTCATATAGTAAAAAATGAACTTTCTTAATCCGGTTTTCTTAAGAGGGCTACCTTGCCAGGATTACGTAACACTTTAATGAATCCTTAAAAAATTACTGGGTGGTCCAAAAAATAAGATTTTGTGATTTTTGTCGATTTTTTCAAAAAGATTTTCATAGGTTCGACAATGCGCGCAATCGATTTCTCCCATAGAAAAACCACCTATAGAACTATTTTGGTGAAATCTAAAAATTTTAAAAATCACGAAAATCTCCTTTTTGGGCCACCCTGTAATTAAATACCAGTTTATGAAAATAAACGTTATCATATACCTTATAAATACGAATTTGTATATATATACGAATAGCAGCAATTTTTGATTGTAATTTTATCAATATCCAAATAAAGTTTAATAAAATAGAAGAGTTTTAAAATTCGCAAATTTTTTCAGAAGGAAGAGGCTCGACCCTACCAGGACGAAATTTTTTTATATACTCAAAAAAATTGTTAAAAGAGAACCCTCTACATAAATATTTTGTAGAATTTTTGTCTTTCATTTTCCCCTTTAAACACAGTCCAACACACCCCTCCCTGAATCAGGGTCAGGGAAGCATTTTCGCTGCTCGGCAATGCTCACAATCAATTTCCCACATAGAAAACACTTGGGGAGCCATTTTAATAAAGGTTCTACTCATAGTTTACCAGTAGAGGGAGTACATCGTGGTGATGTTGGATGGATGAATGGCCTTTGAGGAGGTACGGGGCGGAGGTACATAATAAAAAAATTAATGCTTTCAAACAAAAATTGTATGTTGTTAACTTATATCTATGGATAGACTTGTCGGCACTCAAAATAACGCCGGGAAAAAGCAAAAATTTATATGATGAATGAATTGTCCTAGACCACCGAGTAAGAACAAATGTTAAATTTTTTGTATTTTATTTTCATTTAAAAAAATTTTAAACCATGTTTTATTTTTAGACTAATTTTTTAAATTTTAATCTATTGTAAGTATTTACGAATTTTAAAAATTTCAAACCATTAATTAGATCTACTTAATCATAAGTAAACATTAGGCGATTTAGAAATATATTATGAAACTCAAAATTTGTTTTTCAAGCATGTCCATTGCTCATCTACTCAGTATCGCCTTATCAGTTTGACATCAAAAATCACATCTTGACCAATATTAAAATGCCATTTTGGTAGTTGACCTGTTTGACGTCATAAAGTTTATTAGTGATAACCCAAGATTTCCACATGAGGTGGGAGTGGCTATATATAAACTGATAAAAAAAACATTTATATCATTATTTAAGAATTTGACTCATTTAATGGTTTTTCGTTGCTTTTGAATTTTTTCTCTTTAAACTATCTTTCTCAGCGGGTATCCTACAATGCCTTAAAAATTTTCATACTGTCCGCATAGTAGTGCTGGGTCGAAGTTGAAATTTTGACTTCGAATTTCGACCCATTTTTGAGTATCGAAATTTCGATTTCGAGGCTTGATGTTGAAAAATTAATATTATTTTTGATATAAATTTTATTAAATTTCGAAATCTCTACCCCGATTTCGCGAAATTTAAAACTCGAAAATTTCGTTTCGTTTTCGAAGATTGAGATTTCGACCCAGCACTACTGCATAGCTTAATGGTTACGCGTGCATTTTTGGCTCTGTAGGTATAATCCGTTTCAGAGATCAAGCGAAGAAGTTTGTTACACCATAGCGCAGTTGATAGAGAAGCCGACCGTTCGATATGTCAAGTTAAGCAACGTTGGGATCGCCAGGTTTAATACCTCTAGGGCAAAACTTTTGATTTTCAAAAAATTTTTTAAAATTTCCAGGGGCTAAAAAATTTTTGGTCCCTGAAAATCACAAGTTTTATCATAGGTGGATCGAATCTAGTAGTCCCAACGTTGCTTAGCTTATCAAATCGGACGGCCGGCTTCTCTATCAACTGCGCTATGGTGTATCAAACTTTTTCGCTCGGCCGCTGAAACGGACTATAGCGAGTTTGAGGCCCTTGTGAATCCATTTTTTCTTAAATTTTATATATTTTTTTAAATTTTAGAACCCTTTATTTATATTGTTAAAAATGGATCTAGTTAGAAAATTGAAAATTAAGTTCAGACTTCGCAAGAGATTTTCTGAAAGATTAAACGTTCCAACACCCACCGCCGAGGTCAAAATTGGTGGAAATAAGGAAATTGAAAGATTTGAAAGTCACATCCCTGGCTGGGCTTGCAATGGACAATCCAATGAAATCGGGTATGTAAATTATAGTTTTTCTATTATGAACCCTCATTTTTAGATTCACTGTAAATAAACCAGTTCAATTTTGTGCTGTTGGTTTGTATGGTAGCTGTGTAAGCCGATCGGTTGCAACCTATGAAGTTGAAATCGAAGTAAGAGAATAATTTTTTTTGTAAATTTTCAAAAAATAATAATTTAGGTGAAAGAGGAAGAAACAGGTCGACTATTCGGATCTCAATCCGGAAGCTACGAATGTTTGGGAGCTGGACCTTATATGGTAGTCTTCAGAACCCCTATAACGCTAATGCCAAAAACAACATATGTGATAACAGCCAAGATAAAGGGACCTGATTNCAATCCGGAAGCTACGAATGTTTGGGAGCTGGACCTTATATGGTAGTCTTCAGAACCCCTATAACGCTAATGCCAAAAACAACATATGTGATAACAGCCAAGATAAAGGTAAAAAAATCTCTTTTAAAGCATCTATCCGACATTACTTGATTATTGGTGGCGTGACGTGGGCATAGGGTCGTTGACTCCCCCACCACCCCCCACTTCAAAATCCGAGAAACGAATAAATTTAATAATGGTCACTCGTATGTTTTTGTCTAAAAATTTTTTTCTAAAAAATGTCCAAAATTTGTCGTTTTTTCACAAAAATATGCAATTTTTTAAACGAAAAAACTAAATTTTCAATCTTTGGCAAAAATTTCAATTTGTTTAGCCATTTTTCGATAATTTTTTGGCTATTTTCGAAAAAGTTGACCCAAAATTTGGGCCTAGCTATATCAGTGGATTGAACATTTGAATGTTAGAAAATTTTAGGGACCTGATTCATACAAAGGAATCAAAGGAAGGCAATGTGTTGAAACGAAACTTTTAAATGGCAAGACACTTAGAGTTAAATTTTCCGATGTCTATGGCACGACAAATACAACTGTCAAATGGGGTCAGATTCCAGTTCTTGTTCTCTCGTAAAAATAATAAAATATGCATATTTAAACTTATTTTTAAATGTTTTTCATGAATTTTGTTTGTAAATTTTGTTTGTAATTTTTATTTGTAAATTTTGTTTGTTTGTAAATTTAATAAACTGTACAAAAAGGGTAATTTTTTAACGCTATGTTAAATATATCGTTCATTATCATAAATATAAAAAACCGATTTCTGCGTCCGTACGTACGTAAGCACGAGATCTCAGAATTGGTAAATTGGATTGACATGAAGACTTTTTAAAAGTTAGTAGGTAGAGGATAGGCGTGCAGGAAACAAAAAATTTGAAGTACTCCCTAAAAGAATGTAAAAATTATTCGTTCTAAATCCTCTATCATCTATAGTTACTTTATGTTCATTTATGCTACTGCCCTGAAATTCGCATAAAAGCGACATCTAGGGGTATAAAAGGCGTGGCTTTGCAATTAAATCATCTCTTGCTACACAGTAACAACCCAATCTCTCTTTTGCGCTCCACAAAGCTACATTTACGCTTCTCGCACGCTCGTTGCAACTGTTATTCTATCAAGTTTAGTAAGATAACAAGGTATTGGTAGGCCAAGATATCACTAGCGATAGGAATACGGAATACGTTTATTCGCGACGTTTCATCGTATAGCGACTTCTTCAGCCTAAAAGAATCTATGTTTTGCTCTTTTGAAATTGTAACATAAATTTTTGCTCGTTTTAAAGGACCAGTCCAGTCAGTTACAACCATTTGAAAAAATGATATATTCGAAAAGATCATGAAAAATGGAGCATTTTTTGTTTTTACGGGATGTTCTGAATCGTTGTTTTCGAGATTCCATGGCAAACTTTAATCAACAATATTACAATGGCTACTCAGACACCGAGTAGTAAGTATAGTGTAAAAAACGAAAGAAATCCCGAATTTTTCTAGACAAGCAATGTCCTATTGGATGGTACCGAGAAAGTACGAATTCGAACAAATGTATCAAGTTTGTAACCGAAGTCCAACCCTGGTTTGGAGCCAAGTTCGATTGTAGTACATTGGGAAGGGGGGGGGGATACTGTACCCTTCTCCCTTGGTAACCTATGATCAGTGTTGTGCAATTTAGGTAAAAGATTATGAAAAATGGAGCATTTTTTGTTTTTAAGGGATGTTCTGAATCGTTGTTTTCGAGATTTGAAATTTTGAATTTGTTACAAGCTCTTCGTTGTAATACACAAACATTTTAAAATCTTTTGCGGANTTAAGGGATGTTCTGAATCGTTGTTTTCGAGATTTGAAATTTTGAATTTGTTACAAGCTCTTCGTTGTAATACACAAACATTTTAAAATCTTTTGCGGATAAATCGATTTTTGCATCGATTTTTTCAATTTTCATAAAATGAACATTGTAGCAATTTTTATGGCTAAATGAGACGAACAAAATGGCACCAAAATTATCCAATTTGAGCATTATTTTGGGTTATTGAAATGAAAATTCTGATTCATGTTTTCGTTTCAATAACCCAAAACAATGTTCAAATTGGATAATTTTGGTGTCATTTTGTTCGTCTTATTTAGTTATAAAAAAATTGCTACGATGTTCATTTTATGAAAATTTAAAAAATCGGTTTTTCTGGAAAAATTCAAAAATGTTTGTGTATTACAACGAAGAGCTTGTAACAAATTCAAAATTTCAAACACAAAAATCTCGAAAACTACAATAATTCAGAATATGCCGTAAAAACAAAAAATGCTCCATTTTTCATGATCTTTCTGAATATATCATTTTTTCATATGGTTGTAAATTACTGGACTGGTCCTTTAATGTTTATTTTACCATGTCTATATTGTTTATTTTAGCCTGTAGAAGTCGTTATACGACGAAACGTCGCGAATAAACGTATTCCATATTCCTATCACTAGTGAGATCTTGGCCTACCAATACCTTGTTATCTTATTGGATTCTCACACTATGCGATTCTCATCTATCTCCGTTTTCAAGAAGTTCTATCAAGTTTCATAACCATTATTCTATCAAGTTTTATATATAAAAAGCTATTTAATAAATATTCAAAATAAAAATTTTGGTGTTATGCAAATATATTCTTATCTTTGAAGAGTCCTCTGACTTGAAGATATGATTTGTACACGAACCGGATGAGGACATACCAAAAAATTTTGAATTAATTTGAACTACCGCTCTCAAAGAAAAGCTCCAGGTCATTGTAGAAGCGGCAAAAAATAGAAACAATAATTGGTTGGCGCACGAATTTAAGCAACCAAAATCGACAATCATTCGAATATTGAAAGAGCGAGACAAAACTATACAAGCTATCGAAGGAGGAAGAAATCCAAAGCAAAGCCTTTTGAAGCAGCCGAAATCGAACACGTTGGAAGAAGAGCTGATGAGTTGTCAATATTAGGGACTACTTGAGTGTCGACGATCAATTAACACAAGGTTTGTTTTTTAGAGCTTTTATTACATAATCCTTTGTTTTTATAGCCGAAATGAAAGCGACGAACCCGGATAGTCTCAAGCAGAAGTGGAAAGCGATGAACTCGGACAGTCTCAAGCAATGGAACCAATGCTATACGACTGGACTATGAATCGCTTATAGACGAAGGAACTTGCAAGAAGGAACAACTGAACACGTTCCCAATAAACCTTGGTGGAACGATTTCGAGTTCTAATTCGCTATATGTGTTAAGTTTCGTTTTCATCAGTCCGCTATTTATGTTTTGTTGTCAATAAATTATCTCAAATTAATTTTTGAAAACCTCTATATAGTTGTTGTGCGACAAGAGTCTCTTTTTATAAAGCATTTATTCTACTAAAGTTAGCACGAGATAAAAGCATGGACTAGACTGCCTTTTAAGTTTAATAAGCACAAGTCTCATTCTTTTCATTAAATGTATTGTTGACAAATGTAACATTGTGGTGTATCGCATGACTCATTGAACCATTTGCACGTTTTTCGATCAAATGCAGCGCATCCTTTGGTGCTGTCACTAGTCGGGAATCCTAAAATATTTATTTGTGTATAGTCCGTTTCAGCAAGAGTAGAAAAAAGTTGAGGCACCATAGCAAAGTGGTAACTCTTTTGCTTCCCTGACCCTGGTTCAGGGAAAATGGTGGGTGAAACTGAACTAATAGTAGAACTTTCGGAAGAAAACCAGCTGGGGTTATCTAGGACGGGGAATCGATTGCGCGCATTCCCAAAGATTGAAAACGCTTCCCTGTCACTGAATCAAGATCATCAGTTCTAAAAAAGTTTCATACAAAATTCACTTCCCTTTGAAAATCGAGAAATAATGATTATGTAATTTTATGGGGGATTTGCTTGTACAGCTTTTTTTGATTCTCTAAAAAAATTTAAATTTCGAACGAGCGAGATCAAGCTGTAAAAAGCGAGAGAGTTACCACTTTGCTATTGTGCCTCAACTTTGTTCCACTCCATCTGAAACGGACTAAGTAGTATGGTATGCATTCTTACCAGATTTCCAATCCCGATAAGCACTTGTATCACCGTCGGACCATTGCCATCCATTCCCGCTATTGAAGAGACCGGTGTAAAATTGGGTGCAACGGTCGTCGCCTGCCTGCCCTACTTCTAGAAATTGGTATATAACATACAAAATCAATTATCTATATAGAACCGAGAGGCCGAGCGCTCGGAGGAATTTCGAGGAGTCTTCGTTTGTCCGAGCCTGAGGCGCTCGGTCAATCGGAGGCCGAGAGAGTTTACTAGTACAATGAAACCTCGATTTAGCCCCTTTCCGGGGCTCTAAATCGAGGTTTCACTGTACAAGAACCCCTAAGAATTTAGGGTGACTCTATCTTTATGACTAGTAGTGTATCTTAAGCTCCTTACGACAAATTTCCGAGTCCTCAAAAGCTTGATCAATGCTTAATAGCGTAGAATTGTTTCCCAATGTACTACAATCGAACTTGGCTCCAAACCAGGGTTGGACTTCGGTTACAAACTTGATACATTTGTTCGAATTCGTACTTTCTCGGTACCATCCAATAGGGCATTGCTTGTCTAGACAAATTTGGGATTTCTTTCGTTTTTTACTACACTTACTATTCGGTGGCTGAGTGGCCATTGTAATATTGTTGATTAAAGTTTGCCATGGAGTTCCAGTGACATTTGATCCGAAAGTAGGTGAAAGTGTAGCGCTAGTAGGTGATGCTTGACCGCAACAAGTCCCATTTATACACCAACCTTCGGGACATTGTTGCATAGCTGCCGTGAATGGTTCGTAATCACCGCATGGTCCGTAATCTGTGCAAAAATATAATAATGATTTAAATTTTTGGGCTTACTCAAATCGCAACTATAGATGCAACATTGTCCTGCGTTATTACAAACGAATCCTGTTGAGCATTGTTCATTGTCACAAGCTAAAATTTTCCTAATACAAGATGGTCAAAAAGTTCCTACAACATTTTATACCGAATTAACACAACAAAAACAATGCCTACTTTTGACAAAATTGTGTCCTGAGGGTTTTTACGTACGGAATAAATTCCCTCAAAAATGAGCGATGAAAAATTTTCTGTGGCCTGTACGGGTCCTTTAGAGCCAAAGGATCTAGCATGTAAAATCATTACATAAGTGTAAAGTCCGGCAGTTTCGGTGTTTAGAGGGTTTTCTGTCGAAAAACACGAATCCGAGCGATTTGAGCCACTGCGAATCGCCTCACCGTACTCCTTCCCTGTACTGGGTCCTATACGAGCTCAGTTTGACCGTGTTTTGACCAAAATAGCCAAACTTCAATACTTATGTAACGATTTTCCATGTTAGGTCCTTTGGGCCAGTACATGACAACCGACAATTTTTCATCGCTCAGTTCTTGCGGGAATCGATTACCCGCACGTAAAAACCCCCGAGGGTACAATATTGTTGAAGATAGAAATTGTTTTTGTTGTGTTAATTCGGTATAAAATGTTATAGCAGGAAAAAGGAAAAAATTTATAACCCCATTCTTTCAAATTTAGAGGAGAGATGAGGTAGCTCTAGAGCCAAAAATTCCCATCCCAAGCATTACTTGATCCTAATCAGTATGATGCGGAGTATCTATTTTTTTATGTACTCAAAATTTCTGAATCCGAATTCAGAATCTGGATTCAGAATTCGAATTTAGAATTTTTTATGGATTGTGACAAGGGACCGGATAAACTTTAAGTTTTTAGAAATAATGATTCGAGGTCGATTTTGAATATTGAAATTTTTTGCCGATTCAGAATCGGCTGGAATTCAATATCAGCTACAACATATATACTCGATTTCCTAAAAAATTGAAACGTTTTTACACAAAAATAACATCGCCAACGTGTTTCCCGCATAAAATTACCCCTAATAGGGTGATTTTTGAGAAAATTTCGTAAAATAAAATTTTTCGATTTTAGACCACTTTCAATGGGGTATAAGAGCCGAAAGAGCTCAGACTTTCTTTGTGTAGCGCTTAAAACTTACGTCCTTCACAATAAAGTTGAGAATCTATCCAACCAAGATTTAAAACAAGGACTAACAAAGCAAACTTTGAAAACATTCTAAAACAATTCGAACTGTTTTCATGACTTCAATTCATTTCTTATATACTATCGATAAATCAAATCATTCACGTCATTTTCACATTGGCTAATACTTTATCACAAGACATCTAGATCACAAGACACATAACCTTTTGAAAAAATCTAATGTCATTCGGATTTTGCGGTTTTTAAATTTTTGCATTTTTAACATTCTATAGTCTAGTTTTATCACTTGATAAAACTCCCACATAAGCTGGAAAGAAGAATCTATGGATATCAATGGAATTATTCTTATCAATATGAAAAAACGATGATTAGTGGGTTAATTTTTAAGATAGCAAAAAAAATATTTGGTATAGAATCCCTCGATCAATCTCGTGAGTGACGTTTTTGTTCTGTAAAATTAATACTGAAAAGCATGAAAGGTATACTGAAAGGCATTTTCCGAAAATCCGACTTATTAATCAATCCATCAGTTATACAATAGATGGAAAATGGCATATTAAAGCCTCATTCTATTTATTTTGATGTATTTACGTTAGTTTTATCGAGTTTTGAACATTTTTTGAAAAATGAAGCGAAATATCGTGATTTGGCCGGTGTAAATGATGATTTTATATGATATTTTCGTGTTTTTTGCAGTATTTTTCATTTTTTTCGCTTATTTTCAATCAATTTTTGATTTCATTTTGATTTCATCAAGAAGAGGATCATTACTGCTTTCCTTAAAGGAGGGGTAAGAATCGTGACTGCATCTCTGTCAGAAGATTTTTTCTGTCAGAAAAATTCTAGAAAGCGCTCCAATTTGAATTTATTTAGTGAGATTAACGCATGGGAAAGTTTTTAAAAGTCATTTCGAGTCAAAATTCAAACTAAAAAATCAAAATCATGTCCGAAGCTCAATACCATTGATTTTGCGTGTATTTTTTGAATTTTCTAACCCCCCTAAAACACCCAAGATAATTTTTTTCGGCCAAAATTTCTTTCAGGCAGATGCATTTCATATGAAGAACATTTCTAGTGTAATTTCGAAAAAATCCAAGAAAATTTTTTTTCGGTCTCTAATTTTTATTACCATGTGCAAAAATAGCTGAAAAATCGAATTTCTCGGATTTTTTCGAAATTACACTAGAAATGTTCTCCATATGAAATGCATCTGCCTGAAAGAAATTTTGGCCGGAAAAAATTATCTTGGGTGTTTTAGGGGGGTTAGAAAATTCAAAAAATACACGTAAAATCAATGGTATTGAGCTTCGGACATGGTTTTGAATTTTTTAGAGATCGAATTTTGACTCGAAATGACTTTTAAAAACTTTCCCATGCGTTAATCTCACTAAATAAATTCAAATTGGAGCGCTTTCTAGGATTTTTCTGACAGAAAAAATCTTCTGACAGAGATGCAGTCACGATTCTTACTCCCCCTTTAACACACCGGGGACGGATTGAAACTTTTGTTTATTTGGGTGTTTTCAGCTATGCTGATTACGAATACGCTAAAATAAAAAAAATTACTTCACAAAATTTCGAGCTAATGGCCTTTGAAATTTATACCATGTTGATAATTGGATGTCGTTAGTAAAATAAGTATATACAGTGAACTCTCGTTAAGCGAGCCCCCCTTTAAGCGGGCCCCCTCTCAAAAATTCGATAATCGGGCCACCCCCTCTCTAGGGTTGCCCGCTTGGAGATGGGCCACCCCTCTCAAAAATTCGATAATCGGGCCCCCTCTCAAAAATTCGTTAATCGGGCCACCCCTTTCAAAAATTCGATAAGCGGGCCCCCTCTCTAGGGTGGCCCGCTTAACGAGAGTTTACTGTATCCTCGTAGGAATTGAATTGGGAAATAGTTGACCACTGAAGTGAAAGCTGGTGATCCCTTCAACTATTGTATAAATACCTATGGAAAGTTTTTGCTTCAATAAAAAATTATGAGCCTATCTTTGAAAAAACTCCGGTTTTATGACCGGGGTCTATTGATAAAGATTGGTATTTTAAGCTGTGTTGCAGATCTCTTTATAAAAAATATAGTAACAATCCGTGTAGCCCAGATTCCCAGGATAATTTTTATATATTGGGTTTGGTATGTTTATACACAAATTTACTAGCTATAAACCAGTTTATGTTGAAAAAATGGTGATTTTTCGATACTTTTAGCCTACCAAGCCTCCAGAATCTAGGTTAATTTAACACTCCCCCACATCTTGATCACTTGTGTCTCTTTCTGACCAGTTTTTCACGCTGAACACGATGGTGCAAAAATTTTTTGAAAAAAATTCACTTTAGGAGGGTCTAGAGCCCCATCTGTACAGAGTATACTATGTTATATTCATGTGACATTGTTTATATCGTAACTCATCATAACTTTTTATCTATAAATGCTTTTCCCACAATTTAAAGCACGTTTTTATTGCCCATTGCTGCCGTTTCCAACGACACCAAACTATGTCCCAAGCATTTGTGGTTTTCGAGAAAAGTGACTTTTTTTCTATATTAATATTAAAATAACGCTTTTTGACCCCCTCAAAAAATCACTTTTTGGGTTCTAGCTCGAAATTTTTCTTCTAATGCAGGAATCGAGCCGCACATAAAAATAAACTAGAGATTCTGGCTGAAATCCCTGACCAAGTCATTTTTTGCATTAGAAGAAAAATTTCGAGCTAGAACCCAAAAAGTGATTTTTGAGGGGGTCCAAAAACGTTATCCCTGTAACTGCACCCCAGTAATACCTTCCTGTAACTGCGTCTTGTAAAAAAGTCGCTGTAACTCCTTCTCACAGAATTTGGCCATGTAAAATTTCGTGTAACTGGCATCCACCTGCCTTTTGAACATATCTTTTGATGGTTAGATCCAATTTCGATGCTCTTGGTGTCTTTGGAAAGCTGGAGATGCGGGCTACAACTTTATATCAGGTGTATGGGGGTCGTGTTATGGAAAAGGTGATTGAAGGTTAAATCCGTTTTCGATTATCTACAGAATGATCATTTTGGTCTGCAACATCAACGTTTTTAGTCGTTCTCGCACCCCTCTAACGAATTTCTATGCGATTTTTTAAAATTGTAGCTGAACAATGGTCGAATAATTATTGATAAAAATTTTGGAAATCTATTGATCTTAACATTGTCAAAAATACTTTGAAGTTTTAAAAATCGATTTTTATCGCCTTAACAAAATGTTAGAAATTTACCTTTCTTATGAAAATACAGAGCTTTAGTCCCTCTAATACATGCAAAAAACCGTATATAAAAACTATTTAACAGTGGCGAGATATTTGATTTGAAGCTGATGGTCAAAAAATGAAGCAAAAACAAAATGACCACCCGGGAATCGAACCCTCAACCTTCTGGCTGCTAGCCGAATGTATTAACCACTACACTATGTAAAAAGAGATTATGGCAGATTAATCTGCCAGAATCCGGAATAATCCCTACCAATTTATTCCGGAATATTCCCAACCCATCTTAAGTTACAAGTACAAAAAATTTAGGCGCAAACACTTTCGAAGAAGGATCTAAATTCATCGAGGAATATTTTAAAGCAATAACTGAAATATCCGAAATGCAAAACCCACAAGATGGAATGAAGAAGCGCCCTTTTTATATACATTTTTCCACTGCAACCGACACAAAATTGATTGAGAAAATCTTTGAAAGTTGTATGGAATCTATAATAAGCTATGCATTTTCTAAAACTGGCTTGACATAAATTAATAAATAAATAATTGGCTTAAAGAACTAGTAAAAAAGTTACAAAACAATAATATAAAAAAAAGATCAAAGGTCATTAAAAATAATAATACGGGTTGTTTGATGAATTTCATTTGAATAACAAAATTAATCAAAAAATTTTACACTCTTAGATTGTAGACTATTGTTAAAAACAAAAGGCCGTCAATCATTTATTTTTTTGTTGAAAAACATTTTCGTTGAAACAATTTGGTATATAAAAGAAAATGATTTCAAAGCAAGTTAGTTTTCAAATTTACTTCCTTCCCTTCTCCTTGAACTGTCCTTGGAATTCTTATTTATAATTGTTTTTATCATTTTTATATCAGTTTTAACTTTAGATGTACAGTCAAACCTCGATATAACGACATCCCATTGATTGAATTCGATATATACCGTAAAACTTCTAATAGAATTCCATGGGGCTCTATTAGAAGGTGTTAATGATTGCTCTTTTAAAAATCGAGTTTAAATCGGATTTCTTCGAGCGACCACTTTTTGGGTAGCTACTGTAGAAAGGAACGTTCTATAAAAAAAATTATTGAAAAATATTTTATTTTTGCTGAGTTATGGCCCTTTGAATTTGAAAAAGTTGAAAAAATGACATTTTTTTCAAAAAATCATATCTCCGTGAAATCGAAGTCATTGTCAATAGTTTCTTTTACATAATGTTCCTCATACGCTTAACTATCCAAAAAGTGGTCGCTCGAAGAAAATCGACTTAAATTTGATTTTTGGTGTATTTTTGAATGTAAGGCTTAAAAATTTTTTAATTTTTAAACAAATTCAAAAGGCCATATCTCGATGAAAATAAAATATTTTTCAATAATTCTTTATATAGCATATTCCCTATCCCCATGGCTATCCAAAAAGTACTCGATCGAAGAAATCCGATTTAAACTAGATTTTTAAGAGAATTTTTACGTTTACTTGGGGTTCTATTAAAAGTTTTACGGTATAACGATCCCCCCTTCAATTCGCGAATTCGATATAATCGTCCAGCGATATAATTGAGCTCAATGGCGATAATTTTTGGAATCAATGGTCGACACATTGCTCGACATATTAACACATTGAATTCGATATAACGATCCCTTCCTTGGAGTATCGTTATCTCGAGATTTGACTATCGAAAAAATTCACTTCCCTAAAAACTGGCATAAAAAATTTTTTTCTATAACAAAAATGATTAAAGAATTTGCTGTCAACCATTTTTTCAGGATGTCCAGCCAAGAACAGTCATTAGACTCTTATCGGTCAGATCAAAATGTGGCTTTAGCCGATTTTGGCATTCATCTCTTGCGTACTAATCCAAATGCTACGATTGATTCCATGGTCATTTCACCAATATCGATTTCAATCGCATTAGCTATGTGTTATGTGGGAGCAAAAAATAACACATCTAATCAATTGGCAAAAGTTCTCGGTGGTGGAAGTAACATCTTTTCTTCGCACTCATAAAACTTTAATCTATTTAGAAGTTCCAAAAAATCCAACTATTGAACATTTTTCATTTCTTATGAAAAGTTTGACTGAGGATCATGCTGAACGTCAATATAAGCTTTATTCGGCCAACAAAGTTTATATTAAAGAAGGATATAATTTACTAAAAAATTATAAAGAAGCATTGGTACAAAAATTTGGTGGACAATTCGAAAATGTGGATTTTAATGATAAACAAAATACAGCGAATGTAAATCTTTTATTTTTTTAACCCGGATTTGCCGATAAATCGTAGGAGCCGACTAAAAAACAGGGCAGTATAACTTTTCATAAATTGTGGTTCGTACGAACTTTTCGTACGGTACTTTTCGTGCGAACTTTTCGTTGCCTGATTATCAATAAAATCATTTTTGATTAAATTTTTTCGTGCCAATAAACAGATTTTATTGATATTCAGGCAACGAAAAGTTCGTACGAAAAGTACCGTATGAAAAGTATCGAACGAAAAGTATAGTACTAAAAGTACCATACGAAAAGTACCGTACGAAAAGTACCGCACGAAAAGTACCGCACGAAAAGTATCGTACGAACCACAATTGTACGAAAAGTTATACTGCCAAAAACAGAACAGATGACCCATGGGGTCGATTGTTGTACTTGATTAGTGACAAGTGAGCAAAAATGAATGAAAAAGTTGACAAGTGGGCACTTGATAAGTGACAAGTGATTAGTGACAAATTCACTAAAAAACCGACAAGTTTGACACTTGTGGTCGCTCAAGGAAATCCGATTTAACCTTACCGAGTTATGACCTCCAACAGGCTGTGTAAAAATTTCGATATACAGGCAAATCTAGGTTAAAGGGGATGCACGTCCAGTACGCTTCTCGAAAAAAATTTGTCTCCAAATTGGATGATTGTTGGTACTTTGGGGTTTTCAGGCACTAAAAATCGATTGGCGCAAGTCCCGAGTTCCGAAAAATTTTCATGAACCCCTATCGGGCTACCCCATGTTAAAAAATCAATTTTTGTATTTTGACTCCAAATGAGCTGATTTGTGGTACTTGTACTTGCGGGTTTTCCAACATGGGGTACCCCGATAGGGACTCATAAACATTTTTTCGGAACTCGGGATTTGCAACAATCGATTTCTCGTGTCCAAAAACCCGCAAGCATAAAAAATCAGCCAATTTGGAGTAAAAAGTTTTTAGAGAAGCGTACCGAGCGTGTAGCCCCTTTAACATAAATTTTTAGAAAATTAACAACTTTGTCGATAAATCCACTCAAGGCAAGATCACAAATCTGGTCAATCCTGCATCATTATCTAGTGATATTAGTATGCTTCTAGTTAATGCTTTATATTTCAAAGGCCGATGGCAAAACGAATTTCAAAAAGAGTTAACACAAGAAAAAGATTTTGATGTGGCGGAAAATCGGAAGCAAAAGGTAAGAAAACAAATGGTCATGTCCTCGTAAACATTTTAAATACAAAAGCTCGTTTCAAAAGAATCTAAAATCATTAAAGGATCAATCCATTCGAAAAAAACACTATAAAAAAGTTATATATTCAGAAAGTTCATGAAAAATGAAGCAATTTTTGGTTTTACGGTAACCTCTGGATCGTTTCGTTGCCGAGATAATCGTGTTTGAAGTTGGCGATTTTTGAAACATCTGTGTATTACAACGAAAACATGAGCGCAGTGAAATTTGTTTCTGAATCAATCAAAGTTGTGTATTGTCGAAAGTTCAAAAGTTTTTTGGCAGTTTTCGTAAGTCAATGAAAAACGAAAAAAATTTTAATTTTCGCGACAATACACAACTTTTATTGATTCAGGGACGAATTTTCACTGCTTTCATATTTTCGTTATAATACACAGATTTCAAAAATCGCCAACTTCAAACGTAATTATTTAAAACTACAACGAAAAAATGTACGATTGCGAGCATCAGAGAAGTATTTTCATGCCTCGGGAATGCGCGCAATCGATTCTCAGCTTAGAAAAACCCCTAGTTCGCCAATCCGACGAAAATTCGAATTTTAGTTCAATTTCGCTTCAATACACGTAAGACTTCCTTGAATCAGGGAAGCGTTTTCACAGCTCGGCAATGCGTGCGATCGATTCCCTGCATTGAAAAACCCCTTATAGCAAGTTTCTGACCGATTTTATAACGTTTTTGGGTCATCGGAACTTTTTGCATACTTTGGTCAACCGTCACGTCAATAAAGGTTTGCAGGTAAACATGATGAAAGCGACAGGAACATATCCATATTATGAAGATCAGAAAGTTCAAGTCCTAGGATTACCTTATCTGAACTATGAAGGAGTTTTATATATCATTTTACCGAAAGAAAGGTTCGGTTTAAAAAAGGTGCTAGATGAGTTCAGCGATGGATCATTATCTAAGTATATTGATAAATCAATGCTAAATCATGATTGGATTACAGAAGTCGATGTAAATTTATAATAAAATGATTTTCAAAAATTTTTTCCAGGTCGAGATCCCACGTTTTAAAGTAGAAACTTCTTTATCATTAGCAGAAACATTAAAGAAACTCGGGATTACTGATGCGTTTACTTCCGGTAAAGCCGATTTTTCTGGAATTAGCGGAAATCGTGAATTGTTTATAGGAGAAGTGTTGCATAAAACTTATATTAGTGTAAGTAATCTTTGATTAAAATCGAGCTGTTTGTGTTATTTTTGCCAAAATTACGGCAATATTGATTTGATTCTTTCATTTTAGATGGATGAACAAGGCACTGAAGCGGCAGCAGCAACAGCAGTAGAACTTCTTGCAGGTGCAGGATTTTCTGAAGATATACGTCATGTGAACTTTCATGCAGATCATCCTTTCCTTTATGCGATCGTATCTAAAGAAGGCGATACTTTATTCACTGGAACTGTGGTTGACTTCAAATGATATCTTTGTGTTTATTTTTTGTGCTGCCTAAGGCACCATTTATACTTCGTTGCGACGCGTCGCGAGTTGGCGTTTATAGTCTGTTGCGCGACAGTGCATTTTGTGTCGCGCGATGCGTAGATTTGTAATTTAAAAAAAAGCACTATTACTTGGAAAGACGTTTGTCGATCAACAAGCTTCGGTGATGCAGTGGCAAAGCAGCGGGTTTTTGGTCACAAGGTTGCGGGTTCGAATGCCGCTTGGTTATCTTTTTTGCCATTCAGTCTTGTGTCGCGTGGTCAGTACTTGCGACGTCGCAGGCTGTCGTGCGACGCAACTATAAACGACATTGGAAAAATTGTTCGCACTATAAATATAATTGCTCTGCGACGCGACGGAAGTATAAATTCTTCCTAAGAACGCATCTTATTGCTTTTTTTAAATTTTGAATTTATAAATAAAAATAGTCATTGTATAGATACATACCGTAAAAACTGTAAAAAACGCCCCCTTTTCCTCTAAATGACGCCTCCCTCTAATTAACGTCCCCTCTCCAGGGGTTGAAAAATCAACCACTACAGATATGCCCGAAACCGTTAAAAATGCACAAAAACCTCTATTGCAATTTTTTACTATAAATGACTAAAAATTGCCGATTTTCATCAAAATATGCCCAAAAATTGCCATTTTTCACTAAAAAATGACCAAAAATCGTCGATTTTCATCAAAAAATTTCATAAGACCATATCTCGGAATCTACAGAGAATTTTTCAAAACGGTTTTTTGCAGAAGTTAGGGGAACGTCACAGCTACATTTTGCATAAGACCGCGTGTTGCGACTCATCAACTGTAAAAAGTTAGAGCGAAAAAACTCGTGTCTCCCAAATTTGCATTCTCCAGAAAAAATACAAGTCGGGTGAGCTCCGGGTTGAAAACTAGCGCGAAACGTGCGCCACTGCATGGAAAAAACTTAAAAAAACCGCATCGAAAAATCTTTTATCCTTACAGAGATATGGCACTTTGACTGCCGACCAGTAGGTCAACAGGCGTCTATGGGTTAAACCATCTTTTACTTTTCTAAACTGACGACCACGCAGGGATGCCATGCACGTTCACGACGACATGCGTGTTGACCCCCGAGGAGGCGAAATTTAAGCAATGGCTCCTGAAGATCGGCAATGGTACTCTGGAAATCCTGTGCTCCTTCAATAACGTCGCGGCAAAGCATAATGAGAATGTCATCGTGAGACTCCTGGGCGACTACAAAATCTACCATAGCTTCGACTCTATCAAAGACTAATTGGAAGATGCTCTTCACATATCAACGGCACAAGGACCATGGTCACCGAGCTAAAGAATAATGCCATCCGAGGGAAAATCATCACTGAAGGAGCTCACTATGGCCGCGAAGTCAGCATCCTGCGAATCACCATCGACTGAAGCAAAATCTTCGGCTTCACGCTTTCGAGGCACCAGTTCCCAATCTAGCCGGCTTTCGCGATGACGATCCACAAGTCCCAGGGTCAGACTTTCGAGTGCGTTGGCGTCGATTTCATCTGCAAAGTCTTTAATCACGGCCAGCTCTACGTTGCCTTTTCGCGTGTTCGCCGCCGTACCGCCCTAAAAGTGCTCCTGGACGTCGACTATCAGAACCGGTCAAAGAACAGAAGGCGCCACTAAACATTGTGAATCACAGCATACTCTGAGAAGGCGCCACGGTGAAGGAATGACCAGCAGATAAGACCAGGAATGAAGCCGTATTTTTAAAAATGTGAAAGTTAAAATTTCTAAAAATTTATTTTTAAATTGCCTATTTTTTGTACGCTGACCTTAAAAATACAAAAATGTATAAAAAGAGATTTTTTAGAGATGAAAATCATGCAAAAATTTTCCAAATGAGGGCGAAGTGGAGGTATATAACAAAGTCTTTTTAAATTAAACTTTATAAATTTTTTATATCTCAAGAAAGTAAAAAAACAAATCTCAAGAAAAAATCAGTCAAAATATCGGATGGTCGAATTTTTTCTCACCTTATTGTATAAATAAAAAAGATTAAGACCAAATGGTGTGAGGTTTTCGGTCTCCCCCTCCATTAGAATAACATTAAGTAAGGGGTCATTCACAAATTACGTTTTCATAAACCTCGATTTTCGGACCCCCTCGTTAGACAACCGTTAGTTGTGGCCGACCCAAATTTAACGTTAGAAAATCCCGCACCCCCCCCCCTTCTGGGAAACGTAATTTGTGAATGACCCCTAAGAGCAGCGCGAGACATTCGTTCTAGATCACCGAATAAGTCAAATGTTAAATTTTTTATATTTTTTTCAATTTAAAAAATTTTAAACCATGTTTTATTTTTATACTAATTTTTTAAATTTTAATCCATTTTTAAAGTATTTACGAATGTCAACAATTTGAATTTCATCAAACCATTAATTCGATCCATTTAATCATAAGTAGTGTTGTGTAGTTGTAAAAAAAACGTAAAATATGTAAATCTATTTTCAACGAATTAATTTGAATTACAGCATCAAAATATTGATTTTTTCAAAATTGTTTCGGGTTATTCTAAAAACATTTGGAAATTGTTCGTCAAGCCTAAAAACGGTAGTTATAGTCATTTTTTCGTTGAAAATAAATTTACATGCTTTTACGTAAATTGCACAACACTAGACACAAGTAAACATTAGGCAATTTAGACATATATTTTGAAATTCAGTTTGTTTTTCAAGCATGTCCATTCTCAGCTGCAAGTGACTACTCAAGATTTCATCACCTTATTTGACATCAACCTCTTCTTGATAAATGAACAAAATTTCACATCTTGACCACTATTAAAATTCCCTTTTGGCAGTTGACCTATTGGCGTCATAAAGTTGATTAGTAATAACCCACGCTTTTGAAATGAGTGAGAGTGGCTAAATATAAACTGATAAAGAAACATTTATATCATTATTTAAGAATTTAACTCATTTGATGGTTTTCGTTGCTTTTAAATTTTTTCTCTTTAAACTACCTTTCTTAGCGGTATCCTAAAATGCCATAAAAATTTAAACGGCATATTGTCATTGTCCGCATAGTAGTGCTGGGTAGAAATTGAAATTTTGACTTCGAATTTCAATCCATTTTTGAGGGTCGAAATTTCGATTACGAGGCTTGATATTGAAAAATTAATATTATTTTTGATATAAATTTTATTACTTTCGCGATTTCTACCCCGATTTCGATTTCGTGAAAATTAAAACTCGAAAATTTCGTTTCGAAGATTGAGATTTCGATCAAGCACTACCGCATAGCTTAGTTGTTACGCACGCATTTTTGGCTCTATAGGTATAGTTCGTTTCAGCGGCGAGCGAAAAAGTTTGTTATACCATAGCGCAATTGAGAGAGAAGCCGACCGTCCGATATGGCAAGTTAAGCAACGTTGAGCTAGGTTCGATCTCTCTAATGCAAAACTTTTAATTTTCAAAAAAATTTTTTGATTTTCAGGGACTAAAAATTTTTTGGTCCCTGAAGATCAAAAGTTTTACCCTAGATAGATCGAACCTGATGGTCCCAAAGTTGCTTAATTTGCCAGATCGGACGGTCGGCTTCTCTATCAACTGCGCTATGATGTATCTAACTTTTTCACTCGATCGCTGAAACGGAAACGGACTATAGCGAGTTCGAGTCCCTCGTGAATCCATTTTTCTTCAATTTTTTTAAATTTTAGAACCATTTATTTATATTGTTAAAAATGAAAACATTGACTAGACTTACTGAACAATCAAGTGTTCCAACACCCACAGCCGAATTCGAAATTGATGGAAATACGAAAATTGAAAGATTTGAAAGTTACATCCCTCGCTTTGCTTGCAATGGACAACCCAATAAAATCGGGTATATAAATTATAGTTTTTCCACTATGAGCCTCTTTTTTAGATTCACTGTAAATGAACCAGTTCAATTGAGTGGTATTGGTTTGAATGGATGCTGTGAAAACCGATCGGTTACAACAAACTATAAAGTTGAAATCGAAGTAAGAGAATAATTTTTTTGTAAATTTTCAAAAAATAATAATTTAGATAAAAATAGAAAAAACAGGCCAAATACTTGGATCTCAATCTGGAGACTACGAATGTTTGGGAGCTGGACCTTATATGGTAGTCTTCAGAACCTCTATAACGTTAATGCCAAAAACAATATATGTGATAACAGCCAAGATAAAGGTAAAAAAATCTATTTTAAAGCATCTCTCCGATATGACTTGATCATTGGCGGCGTTACGGGGAGACACGTTGTAGGTAGGGTCGTTGACCCCCCCCCCCTACTCCAAAATCAAGAAATGAATAAACTTATCTAATGATCACTCGTATGTTTTTGTCCAAAAATTTTTTTCTAAAAAGCGTCCAAAATTTGTCATTTTTTCAAAAAAATATGCAATTTTTAAACAAAAAAAGTAAATTTTCAATCTTTGGCAAAAATTTCAAGTTGTTTGGTCATTTTTCGACAACTTTTTGGCTATTTTCGAAAAAGTTGACCCAAAATTTGGGCCTAGCTATGCCAGTGGTCTGAATATTTGAATGTTAGGAAATTTTAGGGACCTGATTCATATATGGGAATCAATGGAAGGCAATATATCAAAACGAAACTTTTGAATGACAAAAAACTTAAAGTTGAATTTTCGGATGTCTATGGCATGACAAATACAACTGTCAAATGGGGTCAGATTCCAGTGCTTATTTTCTCATAAAAATAATAAAATATGCATATTTAGACTTATTTTTAAGTGTTTTTAATAGTGATGGGTCGAAATTGAGCGAAATTGGTTTTCAAAATTTTTCTTTAGCTGTTTACGAAAAATGTCAAAAACAAAAATAACACAGAAATTGGTTTCTACAACTTTTATTTTGACCACTTTTTATGAAAATATATAGAAAAAAAAGTTACGAGACAAATTTCATCGGAAAAAATTTCGTCACAAAATTGCGACGAAATTTGTCTCGTAACTTTTTTCCTATGTATTTTCATAAAAAGTGATCAAAATAAAAGTTGTAGAACGCAATTTCTGTGCTATTTTTGTTTTTGACATTTTTCGTAAAAAGCTAAAGAAAAATTTTGAGAACCGATTTCGCTCAATTTCGATCCATCATTAAAAACACTTAAAAATAAGTTTAACTATGCATAATTTATTATTTTTTACGATTATTTTTATTATTTTTTTAATGAATTTTGTTGTAAATTTTGTTGTTCAATTTTGTTTGTAAATTTAATAAACAGTAAAAAAAGAGTAATTTTTTTATTCACTACTTTCAATGTATCTTCCTTTATCATGAATATAAAAAATCGGTTTCTGTGTTCGTCCGAACGCCCTGAACCACGAGATCTCAGGATTGGTAAATTGGATTGACATGCGGACTTTTTTAAAAGTTAGTATGTAGGGAGTAGGTGTGCAGGAAACAAAAAAATTTAGGTTACCCCTTAACACACCGGGGACGGATTGAAACTTTTGTTTATTTGGGTGTTTTCAGCTATGCTGATTACGAATACGCTAAAATAAAAAAAATTACTTCACAANCAATCGATTCCCCATGCAAAATTACCCCTAAAAGTGATGTTTTTATAAAAAAAGAAACAATTTTTTCGGAGATTTTAATGTTAAAACACACCGGGGACGGATTGAAACTTTTGTTTATTTGGGTGTTTTCAGCTATGCTGATTACGAATACGCTAAAATAAAAAAAATTACTTCACAAAATTTCGAGCTAGTGGCCTTTGAAATTTATACCATGTTATACCATGTTGATGATTGGATGTCGTTAGTAAAATAAGTATATCTCCTCGTAGGAATTGAATTGGGAAATAGTTGACCACTGAAGTGAAAGCTGGTGATCCGCCCTACAACTATTGTATAAATACCTATAGAAAGTTTTCACTTCAATAAAAAATTATGAGCCTATCTTTGAAAAAACTCCGGTTTTGTGACCGGGGTCTATTGGTAAAGATTGGTATTTTAAGCTGTGTTGCAGATCTCTTTATAAAAAATATAGTAACAATCCGTGTAGCCCAGATTCCCAGGATAATTTTTATATATTGGGTTTGGTATGTTTGTACACAAATTTACTAGCTACATCTTGATCACTTGTGTCTCTTTCTGACCAGTTTTTCACGCTGAACACGATGCTGCAAAAAATTTTTGAAAAAAATTCACTTTAAGGGGGTCTAGAGCCCCATCTGTACAGAGTATACCATGTTATATTCATGTGACATTGTTTATATCGTAACTAATCATAACTTTTTTTCTATAAATGCTTTTCCCACAATTTAAAGCAGTGAATTTTTTTCAAAAATTTTTTGCAGCATCGTGTTCAGCGTGAAAAACTGGTTAGAAAGAGACACAAGTGATCAAGATGTAGGGGGAGTGTTAAATTAACCTAGATTCTGGAGGCTTGGTAGGCTAAAAGTATCGAAAAATCATCATTTTTTCAACATAAACTGGTTTATAGCTAGTAAATTTGTGTACAAACATACCAAACCCAATATATAAAAATTATCCTGGGAATCTGGGCTACACGGATTATTACTTCATTTTTTATAAAGAGATCTGCAACACAGCTTAAAATACCAATCTTTACCAATAGACCCCGGTCACAAAACCGGAGTTTTTTCAAAGATAGGCTCATAATTTTTTATTGAAGTGAAAACTTTCTATAGGTATTTATACAATAGTTGTAGGGCGGATCACCAGCTTTCACTTCAGTGGTCAACTATTTCCCAATTCAATTCCTACGAGGAGATATACTTATTTTACTAACGACATCCAATCATCAACATGGTATAACAAAGTATAAATTTCAAAGGCCACTAGCTCGAAATTTTGTGAAGTAATTTTTTTATTTTAGCGTATTCGTAATCAGCATAGCTGAAAACACCCAAATAAACAAAAGTTTCAATCCGTCCCCGGTGTGTTAAAGGACCAGTCCAGTAATTTACAATCATATGAAAAAATGATATATTCGGAAAGATCATGAAAAATGGAGCATTTTTTGTTTTTACGGCATGTTCTGAATCGTTATAGTTTT
>OZJO01015216.1:0-22997 GCA_900406225.1 Acrobeloides nanus | reverse complement strand
ATCTGTGCAATTTTGCGCTCATTCCTTGTGTATAATAGTGATGCGTCGAAATCATAATTACGGTGTTCCGATTTCACAAGATCAAAAAATAGGGGTCGTAATTTCGAAATCGAAATGAACATTCAGGACAAAAATAAGATACAAAAAATTAACCTCTTATCGGTGAAATATGAGCTCCTTCGAAGAACGTTCCAATAAAATATCCAACTCGTTTTCGGTTTCTTGGATTAGAAGGATCACAGCCTGTGGGACTCGAAGGTTAGCGCTCAAGCGGATGAGGCTAACAAGGGTAATCAAGATGAAAAACCGCACTAGAACTCCTTCTAGTGCACTCTGAGCGTAGATCAAAAACCCTTTAATAATAAAAACCCTATTTATTAAAGAAAATTCTATTTGAAGCGATTCTACACTGACTAAATTAAAAAAAGCAGAAGTTTTTATAGAGGCCTTAAGCAACAGAGTTCAAGGATTTTGCATTGACAATTTTTAAACAAGGGTGGTACCAGACAGCCAAATGGGGCCATCCATAAATTAAGTTTCCAAAAATCGCAATTTACCCCCTGTAACTCCTTAATGGGAAAATCGAGAAAAATTATAATGAGGGTAACTTTTCGGCTGATCTCCCCTTTTGGAAACGTATTTATGGATGACCCTATAAACATTATCAAGTCCATGAATCAACAAGGGCGTAGCCGGGGGCTGAAGTGTAAAATTTTTGGCAATTTTTAATAATAGACAAATTTTGTTGATTTTTGGTGAAAAGTCATAAAACAGGGGATCGTTATGATTTTCAAAAAATATTTCCAAAAATTTTGGGCAAAAACATTCGGTTTCTGCTGGGAATCGAACCTGCCAACAATTTATATAAGCCGAGAATCTTAGCCACTCGGCCATGAGGGTAACTTTTTACTCGGTGATAAAATTGCATTATAATCTCACGCTAAAACATGATAAGGAGCTAAAAAATTTTATTTTGAAGGGTACCCCCATGATTTTTGTGTCATTTTTCTTCTCTCACCGAGCCCTATCGATTGGTATAGGCGCAAGGAGTCTGAGATAGCATAAACAGACACACATAGCGCGTTTAATATTTAAGGATTTCGATTTTTCGAAAAATCGGAAAAGTCGAAAGTAGGACACCGTAATCGAAAATTTCGAAATCGCGATTTTTCGACGCAACACTAGTGTATGACTAAAAAGAGTGACATCTCGAAATAATGAAAATTATATGCGTAATTCTTAAAAACTTGTTTGATAAAAAGCGGTAGTATGTTTGGGAAGAATGTTTTTTTGCACACCCTGTGAAAAGCCGGGGTTCTTCGCTGATTTACCGAGTTGTAAAACGCAGTAGTAAATCAAACACATTCCCGTAGGCGTCGGCTGACTTTTTCCAAGAAAGTCTGCACAAACACAAAACATTGTCAATTTTTTCGAGGAATTTCTTGAAAACGAAAATTTCTTGAATCTATTTATATTCGCAAGCTTCATCATCTATTTTCATATTTCTAGAAAAATTTCATCTAAAATGGTTTTAGGGCCCCAGAAATATAAGGAGTTTCACTGGAATCGTTGAAAAATTTCGTCATAACGAGATAAAAAAGGTGGATTTTCGAGACGAAAACCTGATCTTCAGGCAAACATAGCATAATTTTTGGATCCCTCGCAATTGGTTTCATAAGGTGAAAAAAATTCATCGAAAAAACTTGAAAAATGATGGAATTAGAGGTATTTTTTGAACCGACATAAAAAACGTCCATATATCACTGGAAATAAGTGGCTTATCAATTGTCTCCATGAGTGAGTGGTCCAGGGCGCTCGGCTTATTTTTTCGTATTGATCTATGATGATAGATCAATTTCCATCAGAGTCAAATAGATTATGAAATGACCTAATATTTGTAAAAGAATTTATTTTAACCAAAAAAACGTATATACATGACTGGAAATAAGTGTCCGTATCAATAGGTCTCCATGATCGAGTGGTCCAGGGTGCTCGGCTTCTTCTAGGCTGATTTCGAAAAACCGGCAATCTTTGCAATGTTAAAGAGTTCTTTCCGCGGAACATTGCCTTCGTGCCGCCCAACCGGAATAATAACACCTGGATGATCGCTATGTATATAAATGTCGTGGTTTCCATTCTTGTGGCCGAAATTCTCCTTCTCCTCGCCTTTAGGCTGGTGCCATCCCAACCGTTTCAGTTCATTTCTGAGTTTCCTGTATGTGAACACTTTAAAACCCATGGTTAGAACGGTCGATGTCAGGGGTGTTGAATTGAGTTTGTTGTGTTAGCTACTATTATGTTGTGTTAGCTATTTATTATGAATATTGTTTCTCTCTAGACCCCAAAAATTACAGCGCATAAAAGCAGGTACTAATTCGGCAGTATTTGCGGACGCTTTCGGAGCTAACAAAAATTGCAGAGCGTAATAGTAGGTACTAATTCGGCAATATTCGCGGACGCTTTCGGAGCTGGGCACTTCGAGAACACCTGGCGTTTTTTCCTGGCGGGTTTCGGTGAATTTCTTCCATGGCTTCGTATATCTCGCGTAAGATGTTGAAAATTCCGGGTCAAGACGAAATGGATCGGCGGTCGAGGTACTCTTTGGCGTAGTAGCACACTGAGAATTCATCGTCGGGTTGGCGGTTGTAGTCGAATCGTGGCAGCATGATGGTTCCTTGTAACTTCGATCCAGACGTGATGCTCTTCATGATCTGCCGGAGAATTGTGCGGTGGTTGTCGTCCGGCTCCTTCGACGACTCCTTCTGCTTACTCTTCTGGATTCCTGATCGATTCCATCATCTATTCAGCTATTGGCTCATTGTGGATGGCTTCCTGATGGTTCCTTGTAACTTCGATTGGCTTTCAACAAATACTATAAGTTGGATCCGAACCTGCCAACTTTTGCAAAATTTTCAGAAAAAAATTTAAAATTAGGCAAAAAACAAATGCCCCAGGCTGGATTCGAACTGTCGCCCTTATAGACCTTTTCCCAGTCGATCCATCAAATAACCTCACAATTGGGCAATTGGGATTGATTCCCAAAAAAGAACTTATGTACTAAAGGCATTTTGTATTGAAAAATTTTTTTAGAATTTTAAAATTTTTTCAAGGGGATACCCCCACAAAATTGGTATCATTTTGCTCCTCTCATCACCTTCTACAACGTGGTATAGATTGATAAGGATTTGGAGTTTACTGAAAAAAGTTTGTAAATACACAAGTAAGCGTTTTCTATATAAGGAAGGATTCGACGGAAAAATATGAAAATTCTCGAATTTTCATACATACAAATGGGAATAAAAATTTTCTTTTGGTTTTTGGTCGATTGGTTTCGATTTTTCCAAAGCGCAAATATTTTTCCTCTCTCTAAATTTATTTTTTTTTCTCCCTAAAAATATTTTCTTTCTCTCTAGTATTTTTTTCTTCCTAAAAATATTCTTCTTATCAATAATTTGCTTAGTTGGGTGAGCTTAGGCTTGGGTTTAGGCTTGAGCTTACAAGGGACACTCACGAAGTGCCACTCCCAGATTTTTTTAAAGACAACGTAAACTTGTTAGGCTTAGGCTTGAGCTTAGGCTTGGGCTTAGGCTTGGGCTTAGGCTTGGGCTTAGGCTTGGATTTAGGCTTGAGCTTAGGCTTGCTTAGGCTTGCTTAGGCTTGGGATTAGGCTTAGCTTGAACTTAGGCTTGGGCTTAGGATTGGGCTTAGGCTTGTGCTTAGGGTTAAAGGACCAATCCAATCAGATAAAAGAAAAAATATTTGGGAGAAAAAAAATTTAGGAAGAGAAAAAATAGAATGGTTTTCAAAAGTGTCGATTTCGGTTTCGACTTTTTTCTGTTCCGGTTTTGGTTTCGGTTTCCTAACTCTAATATTCAGCACTAAAACTCGAATCTTCTTTAATGCTCACATAACCATAAACATCTTCGGGGTACTTCTAACATGGATTTTAATGCCTCTCGTATTTCTTTGAAATTGGCCTCCTTCCTTTCTTGAGGGTTCTCTTTCGAACATGATAGCATTAAATTATACCTAAAATTTACATCGGATTAAAAAGAAAACACGACGCTTACATGTTTTTGGGGAACACAACTTTGGCTTCTCTAGCCTCCCACCTTTTTTTAGAATAATTACAATGAACAAACCCGATTTTACATAATTTACCTACATAGACGTTCGAATTATAGCACCTTTCGCATGGATTTGTAACTATATCACATACGGAAATCAGTGCATAAAATCTCAGGAAGTGGAGCAACTCCTGAACCTGTGAATTCGGCTGGATTTCCACTTCTTTTTGTCGACCCTAATTTGCATCATTTTTCCTTTTTGTTTAAAAAATTTCACAATTGTTTGATTTCTCTTATGTTCATTTTACTTTTTGATTAAGCACAATCAAATTTGATGATGGACAAAAATGGACATTAGATTTGTTTTCTATAATTGGCTCGCGGTCGACAACATTTTGTTGGTTGGCATCTTCGCATTTTGATCGAACTTGATTATAAGTCTTGTTTACATCAATTTATTTTTCATGCTTTTAACTAGAAATGAATTTTAACCACAACAAAAATTTACAAGGTGTATAAAAAAACCGGAATTTGGGCGATTTTTTCATGTTTTTTCGACCCGAATTTTTTTGAAAAATGATTCTATTAGGGCTATTTTATGCGGGAAATCGATTGTGCGCATTCCCGAAGCTTGAAAACGCTTTCTTGACCCTGATTCAGGAAAATGAGTGTTTTGTATTGAAGCGAAAATCGAAAATTTTGGGTTTCCTGCCTCAAAATCTTCTTTCTGGGGGTAATTTTATGCGGGGAATCGATTGCATGCATTCCCAAAGCTTGAAAAGTTTAATACACAACTTTGATTGATTCAGGGACGAATTTTCGGCATACACAATAACAGAGCGAATCGACGGAACGAACAAGAACGGGACACAACAACTGGACGACAAGAACGAGACGATGAAGCGAATACAAGCTCAATTGTCATCCCGTTCATGTGTTGTTTGAACGAAAACGTTCCATCCCATTCTTATCTATGCCGAATTTTCACTGCGTTCATGTTTTCGTTGTAATACACATAATTCAAAAATCGCCAACTTCAAACGCAATTTTCTCAAAAACTACAATGATTCAGAGGGTGATGTAAAAACAAAAAATGCTTCATTTTTCATAAACTTTTTCATAGTGTTTTTTTCCGTGTGGACTGTTCCTTTAATTTTATTTTGATTTGTTTATTTGTGATTTTCACATATATGTGTTATCGTTTTATCTGAAAATCGACGCCTAAGCACATGAAAACGATGCCTAACCCAAGAAACCCACCTTCCTAAGCGCCTAAGCCTTAGAATTAAGCTTTAGACTTAAGCCTAAGCCCTAAGCCTTAGACCCAAGCCTAAGCCTTAGACCCAAATCTAAGCCTTAGACTTAAACCTTAGACCTAAGCGTTAGACTTAAGCCTTAGGCCTAAGCTTTAGACCTTAAACCTAAACCTAAGCGCATGAAATCGACGCCTAAGCTCAGGTATCGATTTTATGCGCTTAGGTTTAGGTTTAAGGCTTAGGCTCAAGTGCTTAGGCAAGTGGGTTTCTTGGGCTTAAAATTATGTTAAACAAGACTGCTGAGTTAACTTTCAAGTTCACAAAATTTAAAATCATATATTTTCAAAACAGGATAATGAGCATTGTGCGTTTCACTTTCTATGGAATGCACTTTCCGAGTCGACCTCATGTCGCCGGTATGTCAACGAGTCCGTCGTCGACTTTTCTGCTACACTTACAAGGTTTGAAAAGAAACAATCGTGGAAACCTTGTGCAGCCGTCTTCCAGCGGTTCTTTTCTCCTTTTTTCTACCGATCAGGGAAAAGAAGAATAGTAGCGTCCAGTAGCGAAGCGGTCAACTCATCGTAGGCGTCATCCGTTTAACGAAACCCCCATTCACTTTCATTCATTATATCACGCTGATTTGCACGCCGAGTTAGGGCTAATTATGACTTTTAATTCATTCAACGATTCTAACCAAGATTTGTTCATCTTGAACTCGTCGAGCATTTCGCTGTTTACATGAGTCATTTGTTAAATTTTGTTGGTAGCGTCCAGTAGCGAAGCGGTCAAATTTTGTTGTCGTACACGCGCCAAACTTCAGTCAAGAAAAAATCTTTTGGACGCAAGGGGGAACCAAACCCTTGCTAGTGTCGGCGATGCCATAGTCTTGGCAGCGTACTGGACCACTACACCATGGTGGTCACTGAATGATTCATGTTGAATTTCGACCTTGTAGTAATGCTAACCAGCAAAAAAATTTTTTTTGAAAAAAAGGAAAAATCTTTTTTTGAAAGAAAGGGTCAAAATTGACCCCACCCCAGATAGATAAATAAGACTAGGAATTTTTTCCCTCGGAATATTTTTTGTATTATATACCAACTAACAATTATTTTCCAATTGAATTTTGAAGGAATGAAGTCGTTTGAATTTCCATCAGTATGATATGTTAGTTTCCTGGATCCAATGAAGTTTTCTGGTTCAATACAAAGTGCTTTGTTTTATTTTAAAAATCGGAAATTTTTTATTCGATTTTTATAGCCATTCTAAATTTTTACTGTCGAACTTTCTTTTTCTTCTTTGTCTTTTTATATCATTTTAAGGAATAGGGAAGTTGAACAACCGATTTTCATTCATTTGTCAACCTTTTTGAAGCTATAAAAATAAAGGAATAAATTTTTCTTCAAACAGCATTTGTAGCACAGTTATTGAAGTTTTCTTCGAACTTATTTTTGATGCGAAAATTTTGTCTGAAATTTGCTTTATGTGGCGTTCGAAATTCGAGAAGAACGAGACAAACAAGATTTGCAATGGTCGAGTGGGCCGTATGCACAACTGATGCTAAAATAGCGTTAACAGCTGTAGCTAACGCTAATAACAGCAGTTGTGCATATAGCTGCATCTATTAAAGTCCATTTCCGCCGCCAATGGGAAAAAAGTCCGAGGCCGATGATCAAGTGGTCCAAGGCGCGGCCCATCCGACCTGGCAAGTTAAGCAACGTTGAGCCCGCAGGTTCGATCCCGCTAGCGCAAAAATTTTGGTTTTCAAAAAATTCTTTTTTTTTTACAAACAATGAAGCAAAAATTTTTTGCTCCATTTTTTGAAAAGAATTTTATTGAAAACCAAAATTTTTGCGCTAGTGGGATCAAGCCTGAGGGCCCAACTTTGTTTAACTTGCCAGATCGGACAGGCGGCGCCTTGGATCACTTGACCATCGCCCCGGACTTTTTTCCCATTGGCGACGGAAACGGGCTTTAGCGCTAGCCGGGCCGTATGCACAACTGATTCTAAAGCTAACGCTAATAGCTGTATCTAACGCTAATAACGTTGACTCTTTGCTAATAACGTTGACTCTTCTTGCATCTAAAAATTTCTAAATTACAAAAAAATTGAATTTACTTTTTGTAATACTGCTGTTCCTTATGAGAAATTTCTTCTTGCTCATTATTCTTCATACTTTCATAGAACTAGCTTTAGGACCCGCGTTAGCGCTAAATCTAATAACTGCAGCTAGTATGCACGATTGGATCGTATTCAATATGCATTTTTGCATAATACTGAAAAATTTTTGTCGAAAACGAGCGAAAAATGCCGATTTTAGATGTATTTTATGGGCCGACACTACTTATTCAACGACCCAATAAATGTGATGAGATTTTTGCGCAGCAACTATTTAGCCGAATTACAACAAAAAATTAGTTGTCGGACCTTCAGGGGGTCATTTTGGCGGGCATGTTACAATTGGCATGTTATAATAGGTGAGAAAAAGAGGATTTTCGAATTTCAACTTTAACCTTGAACAGGATAAAACTGCCGTAGGAGGTAATGAGTCTAGGAAAATAGATGGCTCTTTTCAAAGTCGAACAATTTCATTCTTACTCGTTTCTTATTTAGGGTGCGCGCTAACAAACGTGAAATGCATCTCACGACGATTTCCGGACGCTAGCATTAAGTGTATTAAAAAAAAGTAAAACTCAGGATTTTCGTGTCAATATTCAGGCAAATTCAAACCCATTTCCGGACGCCGTCTGGAAATGAATCCGGATTTTCGGCTAGCGTCCGGAAATCGTCGTGAAATGCGTTTCACAAGTTGCCATTTTTGTTAATATTCGGAAAGTTGATGAAAAAGGGAGCATTTTTTGTTTTTATGGCATGTTTTGAATCGTTGTAGTTTTCGAGATAATTACGTTTGAATTTGTTACAAGCTCTTCGCTGTAATACACAAACTTCTTTGAATTTTTTGCGGAAAAATCGTAAAAAAGTAGTATCAATCTACAGAGAATTTTATGCTGAACAACTTTGCTGATTTAAGTTTGTGTAAAAAATTATTTTCTTCGATCAAAAATGCGAAATAAGTTTAAATTCATGCAGGGATTTCGTTTCAATATACACAAAAATTCAAAAATTTAAACTTATTTTACATTTTTGATCGCAGAAAATATTTTTTTACGCAAACTTAAATTAGTAAAGTTGTTCAGCGTAAAATTCTCTGTTGATTGATGCTATTTTTCCGCAAAAAACTCAAAAAAGTTTGTATATTACAACGAAAACATGTACAAATTCATATTTTCAAATGCATTTATCTCGATGGGAAAAACGATTCAGATGATGCCGTAAAAACAAAAAATGCTCAATTTTTCATGATCTTTCCGAATATGTCATTTTTATAGTGTTTTTTCGAGTTCATGTTTTCGTTGTAATACAGCAGAACGCACATCATTTTTTCATATGATTGTATCTGAGTGGCATGGTTCTTTAATTTCTAATTGACGTTGTAAATGATTCATAGATTGTCGGAAACTTAGGGACACAAACATCCATGCACGATTTTGACTTCCGTGATTCTTACGCATAAAATTAGCATAAAAACGGCTAAGAAAAATTCGTGCAAAATTTTTCTACGAGTTTTTTCTCAGCTGGACACTTGCATTTTCTCAGCGAAACGGTTGATTAGTGATATTGACGTCGAATGGGTCATCCAGTGAATCGTGAAACGGGTTAATGAACAGCCGCAGCACAACGGAAAAAGAAGGGTGGTGAAGGAACTGGTTCTTTTCTCGACACTTGTGGGACAGAAAACTCGCGCGTTCTTGCTTTATCTTCCATAGGACATCTGGCTTTACTTCCCCAACAATTAACTTCTTTCGACTTGATGACTTTGTTTCGCTGATATGCGTTCTGTTTGATAGGAAAGAGAAAAATTAGACGAATCAATCAAGACAACTTTTTGAATGAACAACATTTAAAGGGAAACAGAAGCATGAATCAAGACTTTCGTTTCAATAACCCAAAACAATTTTCAAATTGGATAATTTTGGTGTCGTGACTTACATATAGGTCACGACATTAAATGTCGTGACGTAGTTGTGGCCTGTCGTAATCTAATTGTAACCTGATTTGAATAGGTCGGAGTATTAACACGAAAACTCTGACAATACAAAACTAGCTAAAAATGAATGATTTTTTGTGTAAAATTTTGAAATTTGTTCACGAAAATTGATTTGAAAAAACTGAAATGTTCACAAAAAAGAAAATTATTAATAAAAAGACGAAAATTACACAAGAAATATGTAAAAACGTGAAAAAAAGTGTGCTTCAAACACACAAAATCATTCATTTTTAGTTAGTTTTGTATTATCAGGGTTTTCGTGTCAATACTTCGACCTATTCAAATCAGGTTATAAACAAGGTAACGACAGGTCACAACTAAGTTACGACATTTAACGGTGTTAAATGTCGTGACTTAGGGGTCGTTCACATATCACGTGATCAGGTCGAAAGGGGGTGGGGTAGCTGAAATAATCACGGGGGAAGGGGGGATCAGGCCATTGATCACGTGATATGTAAATGACCCCTTAGTTGTGACTTGTCGTAACCTTGTTTGTAAGCTGATTTGAATAGGTCGAAGTATTGACACGAAAACCCTGATAATACAAAGCTAACATTTAATGTCGTGACTAGCTGGTCACAACATTTACCCCGCAGCCTAAAAAATTGCATCCAAATTTTCCCGGATTATTAACCTTTCATGAAAAAAAGAAGAAAAATGTTGATTTATCGATAGACCTTTTTAGAGCTATTCTCTTCGAGATAAAATCTGTGTATCGAAAAGTGAAATCTCAATCCCCATTCTTCCTGGATGTTCTATTAACAAGGCGACGAAATTGTCGTGTTTTTTTTAATTTTTCTAATGGATTTCTTCTCAAATGTTGACTTCAGTTTTTTTAATTCGAGTTAAATTTATGCGAATTTGTCCAGGAATACAAAATTAACAAGGGACATGCACGAAGTGACACATGAATTTTTCACAAAGTGCTAAAGTTTTTCAATTTTTAATTTTAAAGAAAGCACTAGTACTTGGTTTGAAAAAATGGTTCAACAAGCCTCGGTGGTGCAGTGACAAAGCAGCGGCTTCGTGACCACAAGGTCGCGGGTTCGAATCCCGCTTGGAGCCAAATTTTTTTGCACAAAGTAAAAATTGAAAAATTTTGCAACTTTATTGATTTTTGAAGCAAAAAGTGTCTTGAGGGTATACCTGATAAACCTTTAGAAATAACAAAATTATCTGCTATAACTCTAATCTGAGAAGAGAAAAATTTTTAAGAAGCAAAAACTTTTGGACAGCAATGGGAGTCGAATCCTGGACCGTCAAGTCATTGGTCTGCAATCAATCCACTGAGCCACCCTGAGATGATTTTTTACTTTTTTTTTCTTTCCTGTCTCTCTCTTCCTATTCATTTTCAGGAGATATGGGGGGTGCGCATCCCATAACAGGAGTTACTCCCAAATTACTGGGGCTTTTTTGCACATGCCCAACGTCCTGGGGCCAGGGGATTCCACATGCTCAAGGCTCCGGAAACCGAACTTAGACGCTCCGGGCCCAATGTTGCTTAACTTGCAAGATCGGACAGTCTGGCGGCGTACCGAGAGAACTATGCTTCCTTTACTTATAAGAATTATGCTTCCTTTACTTATATAGTAGTGTATATATTTCATCTCCTCGAGATTAGTTATAGCAGCTAATTTGGTTATTTCTAAAAGGTTATCAGGTATGCTGCTCTTTCGGAAAATATAGGACTTTTTGAACAAATTCATGCGTCACTTCGTGCATGTCTTGTAAGTCTTTTTGGCCGCATAGATAAAAACCAAATTACTAGAAAATCAAATAACCTTATACGATCACGTTTAGTAATAAAAAGTAGTCTTTACTACTTTTTAAGCCTCGAAGAATGCTCGCAGTTCACGACAATCTTCCTTCTAACTCAAGCTAGCCATAAAAAGCGTAATGATTTCCGCGAACAGGTTCCATGAACAGGGTGTTCAAGCATGAGTTCGTTATCCTTTCCCCGAAAATTCGCCAATTTCAGGTTTTCGCTTCAATACACAGACTTATTCAACAATCATGAAAATATTTTTAGAAAAATATTATCTTTATGTGTTAGCAACGTCGAAAAATCTTTTTTGCCTCGATGAGAAATCGAATTTTCTTCTCGGGGAACTCTCATGCTTTTTTGAACACCCTGTACTATAGGATGTTCTTAAGACAAATCACTTAGAGTTTTTCTTTTTTGGTCAAGGTTGTAAAATGGAAAGTGTTCATCATGGTTTGAATTCTTTTATATATAGAAGGTTATATAAAATAGTCATCATGTTGAGGGTTCTTCTTCTCTCCTCAGTCGAAAAAAGACAAAAATTTTTCTTGAAATCCTGTATTTTTTAGGTAGCTTTTTCCACTTTTCTTAAATAACACAAAAAATTTCTTCTACATTCGGGAAAACGGGTTCTATAGCACTTTTTAGCTTATGCTTAGACGAATCGTTTGCGCTGTCGATCAAAAAAATGGATAGTGCTTTAAAAAGTTAGAAGCGTTTTGAAGTTTGTTCATATTGTAAAACTTCAAACAAGGCCATGTAGATCATTGAAATGCAATAAAAGTTGCCTGATTTTCAATCAAATTGTGATTATTGAAACGATTTAACATGGTGTTCTATTAATCGTTTCAATAAGCACAACTTTATTGAAATTCAAGGCAACCTTTATTTCAATTACGAATTTTTCACAAAAAATTCAAAAGGGTGTCTCAACTTTATAGCAATACATTTCGTGCATCGACGATGCCCGCATTCGTTTCCCTGCCTAGAAAAACCTCTAGATAGTCGGTTTTCAGTAGAAAATTGGAATTTTTGTATCATTTTTGCTATAATACACAACCCCTTCCCTGAATCAGGGAATCGTTTTCAGGCTTCGAAAATGCGCGCAATCGACGTTTCTGGCCTATTTTATAGCATTTTTGAGGATGTCTCAACTTTTTGCACAGTTTACTCCGCCGTGAATCTCTTCGCTAGTTTGCTCATTATCACGATTCTCTTCTAATTCCCGGTTTTATGTTCATTTGATAAAATGCTAATTTGAGAAACGCGTTGAAATTTCTTTTTTCATATACATGAGTTATTGAAACGAAAATCCTGATTCTTTTTCAGGGTTTTCGTTTTAATAACCTGAACTTTCAACTCCAAATCTCCGAGAATCACACCCTAATAAAAAGTAAAAATTAGAGGCATTAATGAATGGATGATCTGGTTCGAAATCCCTTCAGGATTTTGGATGCTCGGAAACAAGATCTTTACCGAAATTGTTGCGAGGATCTCCTTAAATAATTGATTGACCGTGTACTATTCGTACGAGGATACTTGACGAATTTCTATATGGTGAATAGCGCGTGAACTCGAAACGCATGGTTTTGTTATATATATTGAAATTTAGGTTTTGTACTTTTTTCGCACTTGACGTCGGCGCCGTCACCCCAAAAATTTGAACCTTATTGAGCTTTTATGAAACTTTTATTCTGTCTCTAGAAACAGATTTTATACCAATTTTTGGCTAGAATTTTATAGAAAGTTTTAATGATTTTATAAAAATTGAATTTTTTCATTTTTTTAGGGGCTACAATTTTTTGTTTTCTGTGCTCCTATACCCTATCTATTAATTATTTAAAAATCGCAGACCATTCGGTTCGGTGTTTTTGAGATAAATTATCCAATTCGAACACTATTTTGGGTTATTGAAACGAAAACATGAATCAGAATTTTCGTTTCAATAACCCAAAACAATGTTCAAATTGGATAATTTTTGTGTCATTTTGTTCGTCTCATTTAGCTATACAAACTGCTATAATGTTCATTTTTATGAAAATTTAAAAAATCGATGCAAAATCGATTTTTTCGCAAAAATTCGAAAAAGTTTGTGTATTACAACGAAAATATGTACACAAATTCAAATTTCAAATGTAATTATCTCGAAAACTACAACGATTCAGAGTATGCCGTAAAAACAAAAAATTCTCAGGGAATGAAATTGGTTTATTGACTCAAAAATCGAAAATTTTTCTTTTTTTCGCCCGTACACCAACTCCTGATCAAGATAATTTTTTTATGCATAGAAAATGTGCGCAATTGAATTCCCGCATAAAATTACCCCCAGATGGTTGCTTTTGGGTAAAAAAAGAAATTTTTTCGATTTTCGCGTCAATACACCAACTCCATTCCCTGAATCAGGCATTAAGCGTGAACCAAAAAAGGCAAAAAAATTAATTAAAAAATTAATTTTTTTGCCTTTTTTGGTTCAACTTTAGTCAAATATTAACAAAACATGTATATGAAGAACTAGTAAAAAGGGTAACAAATGTACGATTTTTTTCACACTTATGTCATAACACAGGAATTTTGCAAAAAGCTTCCTCCCTTTTCTAATACCAATTTTCTGCAAACCTGGACAGGTTTTCGTTGATTCATGTTTAATTAACATAAAGCCATGAAACAATTAGCATTTTCATGAAATTATTTTTGACGCATAACTTCCATTTTTCCAACTTTCCGAACCACACTTCCGATACTCCCTTTTCTAGATTGACGTTGAAATGTGCGGTTGACGACGTTTGACTGATGGGTAATAACGGGACTCGAGGAGACTGAGCAGTTTCGTGACAACAGCGTGCTGCGGGGCTATTCAACTTCAAGATAGCCATCGGCTATTTTCTGGCCGGTGTTTCGTTCGTTTCTTGGTTATGGGGGGAAATTCTTTAATGGTTTTACATGATCGGCGTAATTGTGGACACTTGATGTTACATGATTGTATACTTCGTAATCCGCACCGTTCGAGTAATCTTCTTTATGATGTGGGCGAATGAACCGGTCATTTTTTCTTACCACAAATTGATGAAGCAGCGGTTTTTTAATTAGTGTTTCATTTGTGTTTTTCGAGATCTATAATAACCAAGACCACTTATCCTATAGTCGAAATTTTTTTGGCTACTATAAAACTTTTATTGAATCAGACAACGTGTATATTGAAACGAAAAAGGAGCGTGAATCCTTATATAGCTTTTTTGATGCATCCCTGCGTGGACCATCGTATAATGAGTGTTTTTTGAAAACTTTTTCTTTTGTTCTATCGTACCTATTTTTGTATGTCTTAATTAAAAAGTTAAGTGTTTTTTAGACTCCCCTCATGGGGTTCAACGTTAGGTGGAGGCCCAGAATTTGGTGCCATTTATTCTATTTCTTTATATTATTTACCCTCACACAACAACAAGATCTCACGCCTGTCAGGTACAGTTGTGGCAAAAAAAGCAAACCTTAAAAATACTTAACAGCTCAAATTTCACCCAAAAGTTTTCATAAAAAACGCTTCCCTGAATCAGGGAATCGAGGAGTGTGTATTGAAGCGAAAATCGAAAATTTTTAGATTTTCTGCCTAAAAATGACCTCTGAATCGTTAACGTTGTCGAGAAAATCGCGTTTGAAGTTGGCGATTTTTGAAATTTTGTGTATTACAACGAAAACATGAACGCAGTAAAAATTCGAAAATTCGTTCCTGAATCAATATGAATTGTGTATTGACGCGAAAATTCAAAATTTTGGAGCTCTTACCCCTGGAGAGACGCAATCAACAGGATTCCAAAAAATGATACTTTTTTGAAGTAATTTTATGGAAAAATATCCTCTAAAGGCTTAGGACTAGGCTTAAGCCTAGGCTTAAGCCTAAACCTAGGCTTAAGCCTAAACCTAAGCCTTTAGAGGATATTTTGCCATAAAATTACTTCAGAAAAGTATCAGTTTTTGGAATTCTGTTAGGCTTAAGGCTTAAACCTAGGCCTAAGCCTCAGCCCAAGCCTAAGCTTAAGCTTAAGCCTAGGTTTAAGCCTAGATCTAAGCCTTTAGAGGATATTTTTCCATAAAAAGTATCAGTTTCTGTTGATTGCGTCTCCCCAGAGGGAAAAGCTCCAAAATTTTTTTGGCAGTTTTCGTAAGTCGATGAAAAACGAAGAATTTGTTTTGAAATTTTCGCGTCAATACACAACTTTTATTGATTCGGGGATGAATTTTCGAATTTTCACTGCGTTCATGTTTTCGTTGTAATACACAAAATTTCAAAAATCGCCAACTTCACACGCAATTCTCTCGAAAACTACAACGATTCAGAACATGCCGTAAAAACAAAAAATGCTCCATTTTTCATGAACTTTTCGAATATATCATTTTTTCATATGANTCTCGAAAACTACAACGATTCAGAACATGCCGTAAAAACAAAAAATGCTCCATTTTTCATGAACTTTTCGAATATATTATTTCGACCCAGCACTATTATATAGCAATCCATCTTATAACATTATTATACAAATTTTTTAGAGCCAAAGCTTTTGCCGCGCCACAAAGCGAAAACGCCATAGAAGTAGATGGTGAGAAGAAAGCTTTCTTTAGTAAGTTGGAGGAAACAGCTACAAAAAATTGAAAACGTTTTAGAGATTGGTCCAATCAGGAAAGGAGTACAAAAGGGAATTCTAGATGAAGTACAACCATCGTTTGGTAGAGAAGGAGGTGGATTTGGTAAGACATTTAAGAAAAAAAGATCTAAAAAAATAACGCTTTAGAAGAAACCAATGATGCACAAGACTTTGAAGCATATGACGACAATGTTTTAACTGATCTAAATAGAGGTTTTTTACCCCCAATAGCTGACATGTAATGAAAAAATTTTTTTAAGAATCTCCTATTTTTGTGCCATCACTGTACCGAAATGAGACAAGAGATGCTAATCAAGCAACTAAAACGCCACCAACGACAACACCACGACCAAAGACAAGACGACCACCTCCTCCTAGAATAACAAGGTCAGTAAAATTTAACGGATTTTTTGATTTTCAATAATATTGAAATTTATATTTTAGACCACCACCACCTCCACCAGAAACCTCGAGCCCTCCACCTCCACCGGAAATCTCGAGCCCTCCACCTCCACCGGCAATCTCGAGACCGCCTCAACCGCCACAGCCGTTCAGGAACATCCCTCAACAGACAAACAGGCCACCTCCGCCTCCACAGCCCGCCCAACCAACCCAACAGCAGCAACTCCAGCAAGTTCAACAACCATCTCAGCCACAGCCACAGCAATTTCCACCGCAACAACCACAATTCCAACAAAGACCACAGCCTCAACAGCCGACTTTCCAGCCACAGCAACCATTCCAACAGCAGCAACAACAATTCAGACCACAATCTCCACCTCCACCACCACCTCAACAATTTCTTCCTCCATTTCAACCTCAACAGCAGCAGCAGCAAAACTTCCAACAGTTCCAAACACCGGTACCTCAATTTCAACAGACTTTCCAACAACCATTCGTGCCACAGCAACAACCACAATTCCCAGCACAACCTCAACAGTTTCAAACAGCACCACAGTTCCAGACATTGCCAGAAACAACAACAAGAGCTCCATCACTACCATCACAATTACCGTCAACAAGAGGACCTTTCAGGCCGTTACGTCCATTCAGACCTCAGCCGCCATTCAATCGACCCAGGCCGAACGACCCAACTGGGCTTCGAAATGGAGGTATGAAAAAATTTTTTTGGTGAAATCAAATGCCACGCTTTTAGTTTGCCCCGAGACAATCTTCTACGAGACGGTGCCAGCGAATGTCTTCGAATTGCAACAATTCTATTCGCATTTTGCTGTTGTGGTTTCTGTCGATCAATGTGCTCGCACCTGTCATGAATTCAATTGTGCGGTAGGCTTTTGAATATGAATCTTGATGACGGAAACGCTTCCCTGACCCTGATTCAGGAAAGGAGGTGTGTGTATTAAAGCGAAAATGAACTAAATGCGTACAATCGATTCTCGATTGCGCACATTTTCGATTCTTTTCCTTTCGCTTCAATACACACCCCTTCTCTGAATCAGGATAATTTTGTCACACTTTGAAAATGCGCGCAGACGATTCTCCGCCTAGAAAAATCCATAGTGGGTTTTCCAGTGAAAATCCGAATTTTAGATAACTTTTCGCTTCAATACACACCCTCTTCCCTGAATTAGGGCCAGAGAGCGTTTTTAATGCATAATGCGCTGCCCCAGGGTGACACCTTATCGAGAGTCGATTGTACTCGTAAATTTAGGCTGCATTCTTCGATCCCAGAGATGGTCATTGTCAATTCAATCCTGCCACAGCCGCCCAAGTACCTCAGGGAGCTTGTCCCAATTGGCCAAATCCCTTATACAGGAATAATGTTCGACGAGGTGGTGTCCCACTCAAACTTTTCTGTGTAACTTGTCAAAGAAGTGAGCCTTTCTTTCAACAAAGTCCATATAACGTATAATTCTTTTAGGAAGACTACCAAAAGGGCGTGGAAGAGGACGGTAAGCAGGTCAACAAATTGTTGATTTATATAACTAACTTTAGACGACCTCGAATTCAAAGACCTCGAAATCTTCGATTTGAGCCAACTGTTATTGGAAGGTCTGCTGTAAATGCTGCTGTTCATGGTGTTGTCTTGAAACAACCTCAAGCCATAGCAATCGGTTTTGGTCCTTCAACTTCTAGGTAAAAAACGGCATAGGCTCTAATGAAATGACGAGAATGGAATGATACGAATGAAACGATCGAATAAAACGAATGAAACGACATAATGAAACGAAACCAAATTCAGGGTTTTCGTGTCAATATTCAGGCAAATTCAAACCCGTTTTCGTATGTTCATAAATGAGGCAATTTGTAAAAGTACGACTGCGCCAAACGGGGCGCCGAACACGCCAAAGGGTCCAAATTAGGCTTAGGCATAAGCCTAAACATATCCTAAGCCTAAACCTAAGCCTAAGGTCTAAGCCTAAGGCTAAGGCCTAAGACCTAAGCCTAGGCCTAAGCTTAGGCCTAGACTTAGGCTTAGGCTTGGCCTAGATTTTTTCGAAAATCAAATAAAACAATACGAATCAAACAACATAATGAAACGAAACCAAATTCAGGGGTTTCGTGTCAATATTCAGACAAATTCAAACCCGTTTTCAGACTATTTCCGGACGCCGTCTGGAAATGAAAACGTTTCATTCGTATCGTATCGTTTCAAACCTTTCTTTTCATTTCATTCGAGTCTATGCCAACAAGACATTGAATTTTTGTAAAATATTGTGTTGAATTTTAGAGAGGATTGGTATATTGGCTCAAAAAGTAACGAGAAATCGAAAGAAAGTTTAGAAAGCTTCGGACAAGACAGCACCGACTTAAGAAGCAGTAGCGAAAGATTCAAGAAGTTGAGTCAGAAATCCTCTCATGCATCAGCGACATCTCGCGATCTTTCTACGTCTCCATTCAGATTCTCCGCCTCTGCTTTTAGTAGTAATTTCGATCCATTTGGACAAGTATCAGCAAACTCGTCGCCAACTAGTCGAGTAACCAAGAGCCAGGAATCTAGAATCTCGAGAGGCCAACAAATGATGGAGCCATCGGACGTACACGAAGAAGAGCATGATGACTCTAATACCGAAGTTAGGATACCTGCACTGTCGAGTCGAGACTTTCGAGCAAGGTTTGTGCAAAGAGGAGTGCCAACAAGAAGGCAGAGGCTACCGCATTCCGAGGTTCTAGCTGGCTCCCTGTCTGATCTTAGTGAAAGTTCTTAAGAAACCGGTATTATCATCAATAATGTATTTTCAACTCAGTTTTCTTTCAATCAAATTTGTTGGGAAATGTAAAAAAATGATTAAATTGAAAGAAAAGTCTGTTATTGGGTCGATCCATAAAGAAGGTGCTTTTGAGCGATGCGTCGAATATTTACGAAAATGATTCTCGGGGAGTTTTTCTAGGTAAGAAATCGATTGCGCGCATTACCGCGATGCTTTCTGGTTCAAGGAAGAGGTGTGTATTAAAACGAAAATGAGCTAAAATTCGGATTTCCGCCGGAAAACCGGTTGTCTAGGGGTTTTTCTAGGCGGAGAATCGATTGCGCGTTTTCCCGAATTATGAAAACGCTTATCGCGGTTCGGAAATACGCAAAATCAATCCCCCTCATGGAAAACCCCCGGAGGAATCATTTTCGTAAAGATTCGACGCAGTGTTCAACAGCACCTTATTTATGGATCGACCCAATATTTTGTGTACTAGGCATTCTTCTCTATTTTTATTTAGATTTATGATATTTGTTCAAGTTACCGATTTAGGCATAAGAGTGAACATAAGAAATCAAAAATTTTCCTTTTTTTAGTCAACGTCTTTTTCCTTCGAAAAACCTTGTTAGTAATTGTTAGTTGCCATGTTTTTTCTTCTTCTTCTTCTTCTCCCGCAGAGTATTTTATATTTCTGTATTATAATGCTATGTTGCCATGACAGGCATGCCTGTAAAAACTTTGGAACTACTACACAATAAGGGGGAGCACCCACGTGAAAAATTTTTCGAAATTTTTTTCTGGAAATGACCCCTCTAGGGGTAAAAATGGGAATCCGAATTTGACATGTTCGAAGCGAAAAACGCTTCCTTGATTCAGGGAAGGCCTGTGTATTGAAGCAAAAGTCACATTTTTGCGACTTTTCACTTCAATATACAGATTTCCTGGCGATTTTTGAAATTTTATGTATTACAACGAAAACATGTTGAAGTTTTTTGAATCAGGGAAGCATTTTTCGCTTCGAAAATGTCAAATTCGGATTCCCTGCATAAAAATTACCCGTTGAGGGGTCAATTCCAGATGATGAAAAAATTTTTCACGTTCAGTGGGATACCTAATCGATACTAGTTAGTTGTTTTTTATCTTTGCATTTAGTTTATTTCAGCCAACGGCATACCTAGGGGGAGATAACGTCTTGAGAGGTCAACTCACCATTTACACACATTTGGGGGGGGAGGGATGGCTACATGTTTTCGTTGTAATACACAAAATTAAGATTACGAGTCTCCCCTCCCCCAGCACTTTCAAAACATGTATGACCCTTTTTATTATGCCTTTGGTTTTAGCTCAACATATATTTTTTAAAGATTAGCAAATGTGTTTAGTTTCTTACCTATATGGATTACGGTTTGTATTATGTCTTATTCCCAATTTAAAATGTTATTTAAAAATAAAGATAGATAAAAATATTTAAAGGACTAGTCAAGTATGAAAAAAGTTGCCATTTTGTTGATATTCGTAAAGTTCATGAAAAATGGAGCGTTTTTTGTTTTTACGGCATATTCTGAATTGTTGTAGTTTTCGAGATACTTGCGTATGAAGTTGTTGATTTTTGAAATTTTGTTTATTACAACGAAAACATGAACGCAGTGAAAATTCGTCTCTGAATCAATCAAAGTTGTGTATTAACGCAAAAATTCAACAATTTTTTTAGCAGTTTTCGTAATTCGATGAAAAACGAAAAATTAAAAAAAAATTTCGCGTCAATACACAACCTTTATTGATTCATGGACAAATTTTCATTGCGCTCATGTTTTCGTTGTAATACGCAGACGAAACTTCACACACAATTGTCTCAAAAACTACGATTCAGAACATGCCGTGAAAACAAAAAATGCTCCATTTTTCATGAACTTTCTGAATATCAACAAAAAATGACAACTTTTTTTCCTACCAGACTGGTCCTTTAACGAATATAACAAAAACCAGCCCCAAATTTACAAATGATCAGTCTGTATAATTGTTTACGAGTCGTCTTCGTTGACATTCTTCGAGCAATCATGTAGATGGAAATGAAAACATTCATTCAAATGTCCCTTGATAACGCTCCAATGTTCAGGTTGGAATCTAGCGGCAAGACGGCAAGTTATTCTAGTGGACATACGTTTAGTAAGAAACTGAATCAATAGGCCATAGACATGGCGAGCAGTTGCACCTTTGCTTAGCCCATTTTCATGGCAATTGACCGCAAAATCGCTCATCTAAAATAATTCATTGAACATGGAAATAGAGACTGAAGAAAGACAAGACGACGATAAAAATTTTCCCTCAAAGCCCAAGCCTAAGCCCAAGCCCAAGTCTAAACCCAAGCCTAAGCCCAATCTCAAACTAAAAAAAGTCCATTTTTTGAAAATCTTAGCCGAATTTAATGAGGTGGTGGGGGATCACTTCATCGGGGTGGGGGGACCACTCCTTGTCAACCTATTGAGGTGGTGGGGGGACCACTCCTTGTCGACCTATAATCTGTTGTAACAGCTCAGTCGGAGGACTTTTGCTACTATGGTCATTCCTTTTCAGGTTTTCGTTTCGATACTCAGATTTTTCTTGTATTCAAAAGAACAATTTGATTATACCTGGCTAAGTACAGCACGGAAATTATTTGAAAGAACATCATGTACGGTGTTACCGATATCAGCCGACTTAACTGGTAGCCCAGCATTATCCAAAGCACTGTTGATTTTTTCAAGCTGCGCTTTTTGTTCTGCGGAATGCAATGATAGGAATTTGCCTTTCAGCTCTAAAAGTCAAAATTGTTTGAGCTAGGACTTGTGAGACAAACCCTTCAATGTCTCTTTCACATCCTTTCCTGCATAAAGATCATCAGTAATAAAGTCCAATAGCTAAATTTTTGGTTGATAACAAATCTTCATATAAGCTCACGAGACAAAATTTTAAAGGACCAGTCCGAGCGGAAAAAGTAGCCATTTTTGTTGTTATTAGGAAAGTTCATGAAAAATGGAGCATTTTTCGCTTTTACATCATGTTTGGGATCGTTGTAGTTTTTGAAAAAATTGCGTGTAAAGTTGGCGATTTTTGAAATCTGTGTACTACAACGAAAACATGAACGCAGTGAAAATTTGTCCCTGAATCAATAAAAGTTGTGTATTGACACGAAAATTTTCGTTTTTCATCGACTTACAAAAACTGCCAAAAAATTCATTTAAAAATTGGATTTTTAGAAAAAAATTGAATTTTTCCAAATCGTGTCAACATCCCAAAATCCATGTTTGGAGCCCACCCTATATACCTCATAAAGCTGCTCGGATGTTAGCCATTTACTCATCATTTTATGAAGTCGTAGAACAAGTTTTCGTTGTTGATACGAAACTTTTCTCTCTTCAGCCAACACTGGAGCTAATATCAAGCATAAGCTTATACAGAAATAATAAAACAACATCGCGATCAATACTTTCTTTTTGTGCAATCTCTATTTGTTACCGCTGTTTGATAGAAGAATTGTACAAATCTCTCTACCCAATTAATTGGGATTAATATTTTGTCTGAGCCCGAAAATTGTCCAATTTGTTGATTTGTGATTGAATAAAAAAAATATATGAGTCTTTCGATTTTTGGAGCTCTACTACACAATACATTTTTATTCCACCCACGTGAAAAAATTTTTTTTGGAAAAATTTTTTTCTTAAAATGTCACCTTTAGGGATAAAAAAACATGCGGGAAATCAAAATTTGAAATTTACGAAGCGAACAAATGCTTCCCTGATTCAGGGAAGACCTGTGTATTGAAGTGAAAAGTTGCAAAAATGCGATTTCTCGACTTTTCACTTCAATATACAGGTCCTGAATCAGAAAAGAATTTTTTCGCTTTTCACGTGGGTGGCCCCTTATTGTATCGCTTCGAAACCAATTTTCCCTGAATCACGATCAGGGAAGCGTTTTTATGCTTCAAAAACAGGTTCAATCGAATTCTCGCATAAAATTACCCCCAATGGGCTCATT
>OZJO01015206.1:0-16676 GCA_900406225.1 Acrobeloides nanus | reverse complement strand
AAAATTTTTTTGTTAAAAATTCTTACGTGGACCACCATTATCTTCATCGCCAAGGCATTGCATTTTTTGAAAAATTTGTTAAATTGATTAAGATTACTAAAAAAACTTTTTTTAATACTTATAGGATCAATCCCATGAAAATAGAATTTTTTAAAGTAGCCTATCATGTAGAGCTCCAATTCTGGGCAACTTTGGCCATTAAAGTTATATGTTTTGAGTTAAGCTGAAGCATTTTATGTTGTTAAACTTTTCCCAAGTATTCGTGTCAATACATAACAAAATTCAAATTTATCGAACAATATTCTTTACAAATATATTAAAGTTTTTATGACAAAGACATAGAATACTTTTTTTATAACTCTATGGCGCCATTTATACTTACGTCGTGTCTCGACAGTTCATTTTGTGTCGTACGACACAAAAATGCACTGTCGCGACACGCGGAAGTATAAATGGCGCCTATGAGACGATTAAAATGACACCCAAATTATCCAATTTAAACATGTTTTTAGTTATTGAAACAAAAACATGAATCAGAATTTTCGTTTCAATAACCTAAAACAATGTTCAAATTGGAAAGTTTTGGTGTCGTTTTAATCGTCTCATAGAGTTATAAAAAAAGTATTCGGTGTCTTCTTTATGAAAATTTTAACGTCTTTGTAAAAAATGAAATTTTGTTTGATAAATTTGAATTTTGTTGTGTATTGACACGAATACTTAGGAAACGTTTAACAACATAAAAATCCTTCAGTTTAGCTCAAAACACATAACTTTATTGACCAAAGTTGCCCAGAATTTTACGCTCTATAAGATAGACTACATTTAAAAAAATCAAAATTATATAAAAAAAAATAAAAAGCTGCCCTGCTGTTAAAAATCAAGACAATGGAAACTAGTATCGATTAGGTATCCCCCTGAACGTGAAAATTTCCGAAAACATTTTTTTTCATCATCTGAAATTGACCCCTCTAGGGGTAATTTTATGCGGGGAATCCGAATTTCACATTTCCAAGACCAGAAAATCTTTCCCCGAATCAAGAAAAGGCTTTTTATATGCCGTATGGTATATGATTCTTGTCAAAATGTGGCCCTAAAGAAGGTCATTGGGGATAAGTGATCACTTCGGGGAAAGGTTTTCAGGTCTCGGAAATGTGAAATTCGGATTCCCTGCATAAAATTACCCCCTAGAGGAGTCAATTCCAAATGATGATAAAAAAATTTTTTCGAAAAATTTTACGTTCCGTGGGATACCTAATCGATACTAGTTCGAGACAATGAATTTTCTATCCAATTTGATGAAAAAGAAAAAGTAAACACACGCTTATTTCATTCGGAAACAGTTATGCATATGTGCAATGAACAAATTTATAGCAACACACGGCAAAGCTTTCTGGCTAGATCATTATTGAGAATGAAAACATGTGTTATCGATATTTATCGCGCGCCTTGATTTTGATGGGTAATTCGCGCGGCGAATCAATTTCGTCAATTGGCTCTTTCATAGCCAAGCAATAGAGTTCTAAAAATCATTAACAGCTTGTTTTTTTGATTGCTCCCACATTTCAAAAAGTTGCCAAAAATTGAGTTTAAATCCAATTCTGTCGCCCGATAGCTCAATCGAACGCTCTAATCACGGAATTTTTTTAGAAAACAAAATTATTGAAAAAATTTCTTTTCGATTTTTTTAGTCCGGCGATAGAATTGGATTTAAAGGACCAGTCCAGTAATTTACAACCATATGAAAAAATGGTATATTCGGAAAGATCATGAAAAATGGAGCATTTTTTGTTTTTACGGCATGTTCTGAATCGTTGTAGTTCTCGAGATAATTGCGTTTGAATTTGTTACAAGCTCTTCGTTCTAATACACAAACTTTTTTGAATTTTTTGCAGAAAAATCGATTTTTGCATCAATTTTTTAAATTTTCATAAAATGAACNACTTTTTTGAATTTTTTGCAGAAAAATCGATTTTTGCATCAATTTTTTAAATTTTCATAAAATGAACATTGTAGCAATTTGTATAGCTAAATGAGGCGAACAAAATGACACAAAAATTATCTAATTTGAACATTGTTTTGGGTTATTGAAACGAAAATTCTGATTCATGTTTTCGTTTCAATAACCCAAAACAATGTTCAAATTGGATAATTTTTGTGCCATTTTGTTCTGCTCATTTAGCTATACAAATTGCTACAATGTTCATTTTATGAAAATTTAAAAGATTGATGTAAAAATCGATTTTTCTGCAAAAAATTCAAAAAAGTTTGTGTATTAGAACGAAGAGCTTGTAAGAAATTAAAACGCAATTATCTCGAAAACTATTCAGAACATGCCGTAAAAAAAAACAGCTCCATTTTTCATGATCTTTCCGAATATATCATTTTTCATATGATTGTAACTGAGTAGACTGGTCCTTTAAACTCGATTTTTGGCGAATTTTTGAAATGTGGGAGCAATCAAAAAACAACCTGTACAGGGTATTCAAGCATGAGTTCTCCGATAAGAAAGCTTGATATCTCAAAAACTCAAAACTCTTATCAAATGCCGCCCTTTGAAACTTTCTAGTCCCATCACCCCGTTTTATGGACATATTTTTTGAATTTTCAAGTGCTCTGAGTATTGAAACGAAAATTTGAATTTGAATTCCTTAAAGGGGGGTGACATTTATGGACTAATTCAAGAAAAAAATTTTTTTCTAAAAAAGATCATTTTTAGGGGTAAAATCATGCGAAAAATCGATTGCGCGCATCGCCGAAAATTGAAAATGCTTCCCTGACCTTGATTCAGGCAAAATATAAATTTTTCGACCTTTTTTACACTAGCACTTGGTTGTGAAAAAATTCACATTCACAAACTAGCCTCGGTGGTGTAGTGCAAAGCTGTGGCTTATATGACACAAAGGTCTCAGGTTCGAGACTCTCTTGGAGCAAAATTTTTTTGCACAATAAAATTTGAAAACAATTTTTTTTTCGAATTTATCTTTGTGCAAAAAATGTGGCTTATATGTCACAAAGGTCTCAGGCTCGAGACCCTCTTGAAGCAAAATTTTTTGCACAAAGATAAATTCGAAAAAAAATTGTTTTCGAATTTTATTGTGCAAAAAAATTTTGCTCCAAGAGAGTCTCGAACCTGAGACCTTGTGTCATATAAGCCACAGCTTTGCCACTACACCACCGAGGCTAGTTTGTGAATGTGAATTTTTTCACAACCAAGTGCTAGTGTAAAAAAGGTCGAAAAATTTATATTTTGCCTGAATCAAGGTCAGGGAAGCATTTTCAATTTTCGGCGATGCGCGCAATCGATTTTTCGCATGATTTTACCCCTAAAAATGATCTTTTTTAGAAAAAAATTTTTTTCTTGAATTAGTCCATAAATGTCACCCCCCCCTTTAAGGAATTTTTGAAAAGTAACACCGCCAATCGATAGAATGGGTTGAAAAATGGTAGTACTCCGATTTTCGCGAAAATCGGAGATACGCTTTTCGCGAAAATCGGAGATACGCTTTTCGAGAAAATTCAACTCAACATCATGTACAACAAAATTTTAGCTCGATGTCCTAAATCGAATCTTCTCCGCCACACCTAAACCTTCGAAGCATGCCCGAGCAAAGCTAGCACTAGAAACTGGTTTGAGTATGAGGGTCATCCAAGTAGGTCATCCAATTTTTCAAGAAAAATTTTTTTTAATTCAAAAATTTAAACAGAGGAAAATCTTAGGTATGGTTTCAAAATCGCCGAAGCAAAGAACGCCGCCTTAAACATCTATGCAATTTTTTGAGACATTATGAGCAAAAAGGGCTTGTTCCTCCACCATATGGGTTTTCGTCACAAGGTATAATTTTTATGGTTTTTTTATAGAAGGTGATGAAAAAAGTTACGGAGCTACTACACAATGGGGGGGGGGGCACACATGTAAAGAAACTTTCAAAAAATTTTTTTGAAAATGATTTTTTGGAAATCCTCTAGGGCTGAAAACATGCGGGGTATTCGAATTTGACATTTTCAAAGCAAAAAAAACTTCCTTGATACAGGGAAGGCCTGTGTATTAAAGCGATAAGTCGCAAAAATGCGATTTTTATGACTTTTCAAAATAAGTGATTTCAAATAAATGTGAAAAATGATCATTTTCGCTTCAAAAACCCATTTTTTCATGAATCATGGTGAGGACAATTTTTTAGCTAGCTTAATTTAGATGATCCCCTAAATCCATGTCCTGGAAACTATTCACCTCCAACATCTGTACCACAGATTTCTATCGACACTCTTTCTGGAGTACCACTTATGCATGATGACGTAGAAGATCTGTCAAATTGAGTATACTTTTACTTTTTTGTGTTGTTTAATGCTTTTTAATATTTTCATAATGATTGAATAAAATTATATATCAGGTGCTATATCAGAATTTTTTCACATTTTTATTATTCATCCATCAGAGGCGTAAGCAGGATTTTGCGAGGGGGAGGCAGCTCTTGATAAAAAACCTCAAAAGGGAGGGCACGGCAGACCAAAGTTGGCAAAAATGGGATAATTTTCCAAACCACTCTAAATCGTATTCTTATTGCTCAGAATGCACAATTATGCACAAATTCGCGAAAAAAATTGTGTGCTTCGAAAATACAGACTTTCGGTTTTTTTCAGAAGGACCGTTTACTAAAATGAAGAGAGCCGAAAGGCAAAAATTTCCTTTAGCCCCCCCCCCCGCGCCGCGCGAAGAGATTTACGACCCCCCCCCCTATTCATCTATGACTCCGAGTCACAGAAAACGAATCAAGTGCCTATTCCTGCAATGAAACTTTGTGAAAATATCGTTTTGGGCCACGATCTACTTATTAGAAAAGTTTTTGACCGATTTTTCATACTCTAGAGCCCAGAACTTGCAAAAATTAGGACGGGTTTGTATTTATTTGGAGCAATGTGCATATATACAATTGCATTCCATCCTTTTTTCGCGCACTTTACACTGAACAATGAACAGTTCCGCATCACATTAATTATTCAACAAGTCATTTATTGTTGGCTTATTACACACGAATGGCATGACAATTTAGCGCATCTGTCGGAGGAGATTCGTGTCATTTTAAAATGAAAATCGTTTATCTTCGCAGCATAATCTTTTATGCATAAAAAGTAGGGGGGGGGCAGAGAAAATTATGGCAAAATTAAAAATTTACATAAACTGAACTTTTGTGATTTTAAACAAACAAACTGGACGCCGAGCGCTTACGGCGCTCCCGAGCTACGCTCTCAAGTTGAAAATTAAAAATCGATTTTTTAGTTTTTCCAGTGGAGTACCCTCCCCCATCATAGGTCGGCAAGCTGGGGGGAGGGGATCCCCGATGAGGTGGTTCTCCACCAAAAAAACGACCTTTTTTTAGCTTGAGATAGTCTTCTGACACCCAATTTTTATGAACCATACTGTTCGGCGGGGCCCATGAGGTAGTCTCCCCCCTCAATTTTGGGTCCATGAGGTGATCCCCCCTTCAATTTTGGGTCCATGAGTGAGTGGGTCAGGGGGGAGGCTCCCCCCCCCCCTTGCCGACCTATGTCCCCCATGGGTCCCGAAATTCCTTATATATAAAGCGCTTGTGTTCGTTCGTGTGTACAGCATACATGGGCACGCCCCAGGTGACTCCAGATTTTTCACCTAGGGGTTGTGAGGCGGGGGAGGTTGTGGGGGAGGGGATGTGGATCACCATGAGGAATTCGACGCCTAAAAATTATGTACGACCACGCAGGGATGCCAAAACTAAAATTCGAGGTCATAGGATAATATGGGTATCAAATTGAAGCAAACGAAGCGGTGTTGAAGCGATGCGCCGATAGGCGCTCGGTCTCGGTACTTGTATAAAAGTCACATTTGCAATGTCCAAAATTAGTGCCCCCGGTAAGAGCTAGAACAGTTTATGGTAAAGCACCAAGGGTCGCTGGTTCGAGTTCCACTTGCGCCCACTTGTTTTTAATTTTTTTAAATAAAGACGTCATTTTTTATAACTCGTCAAGACGAATAAAAGGAAATAAAATTATCCAATTTGAGCATTATGTTGGGTTATTAAAACGAAAACCTTGAAAAAAGTTTTTGTTGTAACGCTGTACTCCTTTATAACAAGTCCATCAGCTAATTTGTTTCGAACGCATCCTTTGGTCAACTCTACAAGAACTTGTCAGACATCCAGGAATTTATCTAATTAGCAAAATTTCGAAGTTGCTCTCAATCTTTTCTCTGGAAACTATTCACCTCCAAGATCCGTACATGTACAGCAAATTTCGGAGGATCTTCCTGAAGTACCACTTGCATACAAAATTATGAAAGAAGATTTTTCGAATCAACTTAATTAACCTCGATTCTGGTTTGTCAAAAAGGAACACATAACATTTGAAGTTTCCCTTTTAAGATGCGTGCCATAAATTTTCACTTAATATTATATGAAAGTAAAATTTTGCTCTTTATTGTTTGATTTGAAGAGGAGATCAAGATAGGAGTTTATTTAAGTCAAATTTGTTGACATAATTATTGATTAATTTTTTAACATTCTGTCCGGATAAAAATCACACAATCCCCCTCCCATTGGCGTAGACATGAGGTCATGGAGTGGTCGTCCCCCATTCCTGGCAAAATTTGTTGGGGGATAGAGAGCAGAGGCTTTGGAATCCGTAAAATCGCATGTCGAAAAAAGGAAAAAAGTAACCCAAATAAAATTTTTTTCAACGACTTACGCCAATCGATTCAGCTCACCGATACAAGTAGAATGAGTACCATTGAGCAAAAATTTCGAATTTGATTTTTGGGTAAAAATTTTGATTTTTGAACAAAATTCGATTTTTTAGAAAAAAAAATTCAATTTTTGAACAAAAATTTATCTTGGTTTGAATCCGGAATCGAACTTGACGTTATAAACCACAAATCTATCACTTTAGCCACTCGGCCATGGGGTCTGATTAGAAAACCCCATGTTATGGTATTCATTCTATTCATCTTGGCAAACTGAATCGATTGGTGTAAGTCATTTAAAAAATTTTTTCTTTCCGGAACTTTTTTTCCATTTTCAATCGCCGTGAAAATCTCGAAAATTCAAAAAAACTGACTCTGGTTAAGCTCTTTGGTGCCTATGAATTTATCGTTTTTTTAAATACCGAAATGACAAAAATTCAAATTTTTGTGTAAAAATCAAATTTTTTATTCAAAACTTGTTGTGAATTGAATATGTTTCTTTTGTCAAAAGTGAAATTCCCATCGTCATAAGTGCTCATTTATGGCGCGAATTTGCGGCCTTTTAAAAAAGCGAGTTAAATTACACTTTGGTGGCCTATATTATCTCCTAAAACATGTCAAATGGTGTCATGGCCAAGTCCATTTACACCTTTAACTTTTATTAGGTGGTTGAAGATGTGAATGTTTTAGAAACTTGTGCATTTATTTCTATCTTGAAATTCTACCTTCATTCACTCTGGTAACAAGTCCATTTTCAGTACACACGTGTACAAACCCCCTCTAAACCCTCCCCCCCAAATTGGGGGGGAGTTAGCGCAAGACCACTCTCAGACCTGTGCGCTGGACCGTTGAACCAGCGAAAGAAGGGGCCCCCGTGGGGGCACGGCGCACCAAAATGCCGGATTTGGTAGTCGCTTTGACTCTGCTTGCCGAGCGCTTCAAAACGACTACCAAATCATGAAGTTTTGGGGGGTTTGATCCATGGCCGATTGGCTAACATGCTCGGCCTTCATTTATAGGACGTGAGTTCGATCTCGCGTCCACGCGCTAATACGAGCTTTTGAGAAATACTTCTATTGAGATAGGGGGCACTTCCCAAAAAAGGTGTTTTTTTATAAATGGGAACCCTTATTTGTAGTGATTTTCTTAAAACTTTTGGTCCACTAGGGGACAAAGGCACCTGCCCCTTGCTTATACTACTGGGACTGAATCAGACATTCAAGAGCGGGGTCTATTTATGGCACACTCTATGGAGTACCAAAAAGATAGCCATGGAAGCTTTCATAGTGTAATCGGTAGAGATGCTCAAAAGCTATCTTTAACGAGGAGGGTTCGATCCCCGAAGCAATTTTTCCCATTCCTACTTATTTGCAAGTTTCGGAAGCCGTGCCCTATTAACCTATGGGAACAACCCGTTTAATTTTTCCCACTCCTCGATGGAACAATGAAAAAATGTAAAAGCAGTTAACTTTTAGATGACATCAAAATTTCATTGGAAAATTTTTAACTCTAATGTAATAATTCTATTTTTATCCTATTTATCTATTGTATTATCTACTGATGCCCCTAGCGATATATGTCAAGAAGAAGGAGAAAAAATTATTTCCGATTATGTTTTATATGAATGTGGAAAGCAAAAAAATGGAAGCTTGTATCCTAAAGCTTTAGGTGGGGTATCAATTTTTGAAATTATTATCCTACTTTTGATTTGTTAAGGTTGTGTCCCTTCAAACAATCAAACATCACTAGTCAAACTTGGCGAAATTTATCAAAACGCCAATTTTAAATACGAATGTGTTTTTGAAGATGAGACTATGGTGTTGAAAATCACTCGTAATTTTAATTTTTTGGATTAAAATTGTTTTCCTCTGCATATACCCCACGTAAAAAGGTGGTTAAAACACAAGGCCAAAATGAAAAAAAGGAGAATGGGCGAAATTTTAAAAAACGGTTAACACCATTCCATTCAACTCGTCAAGACGAGTAAAGTTACAACCATATTGTACACAGCGCATAGAGAATTTTATGGTCGAGTGGTTAGTCTGACAGCTTTGCAGTTTATAGGCCTCGGGTTCGAACTCCGCTTAGAAGTTTTCAAATTCCATGAAATTTTTTGCATTTCTCTATGTTGGTCTCTAAAATACTTTGCAATCATTTTTTGTCATTAAATACTTGCTGGAGATGTATAGTAAGGTCAGGTTTTATAAGAATTAAAACTTAACTAAGAGTTAACCCCCCCCCCAGGGAGAGTAAAAACTAACCTTACTATACAGCTCCAACAATATTTAATGACTAAAAAATGATTGCAAATTGTCTTAGAGACCAAAATAGAGAAATGGAAAAAATTTCATGGAGTTTGGAAACCTTAAATTCGAAGCGGGGTTCGAACCCGCGACCTATCAACTAAAAGCTGTTACACTAACCACTCGGCTATAAAATTCTATAGGCGGAGGGTAAAATAAGGCTGTAATTTTACTCGTCTCGACGAGCTGAATCGAATGGCGTTAACCGTTTTTAAAATTTCGCCCATTCCATTTTTTTCATTTTAGACCACAGTGCCTCCTCTATCTAAAGGGTGCCCCTAAAAAGGGCAATTTTGCGTTTTTTATCATTTTTTTTTAAATTTTTTATTTTCACCAAAATAGTACTATAGGGGGTTTTCTATGTGAGGAATCGATTGCGCACATTAACAAAGCTTGAAAACACTTCCTTGACCCTGATTCAGGGAAGAGATGTTATATTGAAGCGAAAATAAGCTAATACAGGGTCATAAGTGTTTTTAAGGTCCGACAATATATTCTTCGAATAGAAAACCCCTATAGGGTTATTTTGATGAAAATTTAAAAAATTGCGCAAAAATCAATTTTTGACGAATTTTTCAATTTTTGATGAATTTATGAAAATTAAAAAATTGAAAAAAAATCGCGCAAAAATCATAAAATTGTCCCTTTTTGTGGGGCACCCTGTACAACTTTCATTGGTACCCTTTTCAAGGGGGGCAGACACTATCAACCCACGGACCACTCAACTCAGAACAATTCAACCCATACACTCTTAGGCCTTAGGCTTAGGCCATAGGCTTAGACCTTAGGCTTAGGCCCAAACAACTCAACCCACTCTTTGGGTTGAGTTGTCCGTGGGTTGAATTGTCCAGGGTTGATTTGTCCGGGTTGAGTTGTCCGGGTTGAGTGGCCCTTGAGCCCTTTTCAAATAAGGCGCGCGCTTAATATTATTTTTAGACTGTATTGATGTCACTGGAAAAGTTATAAAAATTGGTCAATTTTTTACGAGCGAAGAAAATGGTGTCTACCGAACAATTGAATGCCTAGGAGATGGTTATAAAGCGAAAAAACTTGTACATACTTGTAAGATATAAATTTTTTTAAAGACTTTCAAACGTTTTCTTATCTTTCCAGTGGACCTCTGCTGTCCTTTAAACTCTACTTTTGTGCATCCTGTCACTTTTTTTGCATCAAGTCGATCTCTTAAATTTATTTCACTTTTTCGAGACACGTTTTTCAATAAAATCATTTTAAAATTTAGATGCAAAATGCACTTTACCAACAGGAGATAAAGTTACAGAAGGGCATTTGTATGTGACCCATCTGGATCCAGAAAAGAAAAGGTCCCAATTACAATCGGGAGAAATTATGTCATGTGTGAGAATGGGGAATGAAGTCCAACTTCAGTGTACAGGTAAGTAGTTATATGAAACATGTAGAAGTAAAATTGAAAAGTGGTATAAAAACCAAACGGTACGCAGCCCCGAGGGGCTGCGTGAATATGAATTCGTGTTGCCACATCTCTCCCCAAGAATACCTCTGAGTTTGTCTCAGTTACGAAACCCCAAGAGTGATGACGACTGGTAACAAAGGAGTATTGTGAGTGAAGGTTCTTACTAAGAAGGAGTGAAGCCCCTTAAAAGACCAAGGACCAGTCAGCTCAGAAAAAAGTTGCCAATTTTTGATGATATTCGGAAAGTTTATTAAAAAAATGGAATTTTTTTGTTTTTACGGTAAATTCTGATTCATTGTCGTTTTTGAGATAATTGCTTGTGAAGTTGGCGATTTGAAATTTTGTGTATTACAGCGAAAATTTCCTCAAACTCAGACACTTAATTTAGGATGTGTAACTCTAAATGGAAAACAGATCGGCCTAACCGGATATATCCAAGTGGACAACCAATGGACTCAATGTAGACGATATAAAGATGGATGCCGTTTGATCAACGTTACCCATGATTGTAAATTTAAACTTTTTACATGTGAAAATTTTTGGTCAATTTTTCAGATGTGGACTGTAAATTCGAAGACATGTGGCACGACAACAAAGAATATTTTAACAGTACGAATGGCGTTTCATTTTATTATTGCAATCATGGAGTTATTTCAAAGCAGGGTATAATATTTACAGTTGTGTAAGACATTTTTGAAACTTGTTGAATTTTAGGATGCTTTATTGGAGACAAATATGCAATAGTGGGAGAAGTGGTTTATATCAATTCGAAACCTGTTTTATGTGATCTTACTAATAAATATACAGAATTTGGAAATTTGAGTAAGATTGATTTAATTTTACTATACTACACGTCATCATTCTACTGTCTGTCTGTCTAAGCCTAAGTCTAAACCTAAACCTAAGCCTAAATCTAAGCCTAAACCTAAGCCTAAACCTAAGCCTAAATCTAAGCCTAAGCCTAAAACTAAATCTAAGCCTATCCTAAGCTTAATCCTATCCTAAACCTAAGCCTAAACCTATGCCTTTTGGATGATTACGTTGGGGGAGGGGGAGTAAATCATCAAAAAGTTGATTATTTAATATCTGGATGACCCTAAGCCTAAATCTAAGCTTATCCTAAGCCTAAACTTAAGCTTAAACAAGCCTAAGCATATCCTAAGTCTATGCCTAAGCCTAAATCTAAGCCTAAGCCTATCCTAAGCCATAACCTAAGCTATCCTAAGCCTATGTATAAGCTTAAAGGACCAGTTCAGTAATTTACAACCATAAGAAAAAATGATATATTCGAACAGATCATGAAAAATGGAGCATTTTTTGTTTTTACGTCATGTTCTGAATCGTTATAGTTTTCGAGATAATTGCGATTGAAATTTTGAATTTGTTACAAGCTCTTCGTTGTAATATACAAACTTTTTTGAATTTTTGCGAAAAAATCGATTTTTTCAATTTTCATAAAATGAACATTGTAGCAATTTTTTATAGCTAAATGAGACGAACAAAATGACACCAAAATCCAATTTGAGNTTGAAAATTGTTTTGGGTTATTGAAACGAAAACCCTGATTCATGTTTTCGTTTCAATAACCCAAAATAATGTTCAAATTGGATAATTTTTGTATCATTTTGTTCGCCTCATTTAGCTATAAAAATTGTTACGATGTTCATTTTATGAAAATTTAAAAATCGATTTTTCCGCAAAAAATTCAAAAAAGTTTGTGTATTACAACGAAGAGCTTGTAACAAATTCAAAATTTCAAACGCAATTATCTCGAAAACTACAACGATTCAGAACATATCGTAAAAACAAAAAATGCTCCATTTTTCATGATCTTTCCGAATATATTATTTTTTCATATGGTTGTAGATTACTAAACTGGTCCTTTAAGCCTAAGCCTAAAACTAAGCCTGCCTGCTTGTCTTCTTGTAACATTCTTATATTTTGAAGTCAATATTTTTAGCCGGATGTACTCTTGAAAATGGAAATTTCAAAAAATTTTCGGAAAATTGGCGTGATGGTGGCACCATGAAACGGTGTACGTTTACATTTGGGCCAGAAGGCATCAATGCTAGTGTGATTCAATCTTACGGTAATTTATCCTACTACATTAAACATGAAATGTCTGTTTGTCCAGAGGGACTCGTTAACGCATGATGTAAAACACATGTGTAAAATTTACAAATGTGTAAAACTTTCAACAAAAAAATAAAAATAAATTGTGAAAATTGGCAATTGAACCCTCGAGTCATCATCGGAGATTCTCTTCTTCAATTCATCGAGCGCGGAGCCCTCGGTGGGTTGAAGAAGAGAATCTCTGAGGATGACTTTTAATTTTTTAAATGATGATATTTTTATAGCTTGTATACATAATGGAGAGGTTGTTTCATTGAATCAAATTGTTGAAGAAAAAGATGGCACATATTGGAAATGTGCTTCAATTGGAGAAGATTCTATAAAAATGCGAGAGCTTTCGTCATCTGAATTGGAAGAATATTTGCATAAAAAGGTTTTTTAAAAATCCCTTATTTTTCTGCCGTGATTAGCCAACCAATGCTGTATCCAAGGTGGTGGTACAGGGGGTACATGTACCCCCTTCCCATGGGCCAAAAAAGTTTAAAAAATCCTAAGGATCCCCATTATATTTTTGACCAAAAAAATGTCGACAACTAGGGTCGGGATCTAGTACCCGCATAAAAAATTCTGGGTACGGCACTGTTAGCCAACAAATTTAGAGTTGGAGGCTAAGTTTAATGGAATATTATGCGATCGGAAGCCATCACAATAGAGATTCTAATTCAAAAGAAAAAGATACAAAAAGTACAAAAATCGATGCTGAAAGCCTAAAAAACATATCCAATAAAAGAGAGCAACAAGAAATCCTATCTGCGGACTTGATGCCAGTTTCGGAGATATCTACAAAACAAGTGGCTAGTACTAATGAAGTAGTGACATCCACTTCTAGTTCTCAACAAGTTCCAACTACCAAACAATATGTTGAAGAAGACATTGAAAGTAAGGACAGAACACAAAAACAAGTTGTTACCCCTAAGTAGAGATGGCGGGATCCCGAACCATGGCGGTTTTTTGTTGCAAAAAATAAAGGAAATTCGAAATTTTAAAAGCAAAAATACCATTCAACTCAGCTCAACGAGACAAGCGAAACGAATTATATGTAAGTTTAGCTCATACGGCGCATCGAACGCCCATCAAGAATTTTCAATTTTGACAGAAAAGTACCCTCTAACTAAGGGGGAGGGGTCACAAATTCTTTTCCAAAAATCTCATAGTGACTAATTTGTTCCCTTTTAGTGGGTCTCTCGTTGGGTGCTCCTCTAGAATGCACTGATTTACTACCATATTGCTCTCGATTAGTTGGATTTTGTCAAATGGACAAATTTCATCTTCACATCACTGCCACAAATGACACAGAAAAGTATGCTTATATTTTTTTGCTACAGGGTATCTAAAAAAAGGTCAATTTTGCGATTTTTTCAACAAATTTAAGCTTTTTAATTTCCATCAAAATAACCCTATAGGGGTTTTTCTATGCAAAAAATCGATTGCGCGCATTTTATGATCTTGAAAATGCTTCCCTGATCCTGATTCAGGGATGAATTGTGTGTATTGAATAGAAAATAGGCTAATATAGGGTCATGGAATTGTTTTCAAGGAACAGAAATATGCGCAATGGATTCCTCTCATAGAAATCCTCTCCCCAAATAGGAGGGGGTTATTTTGGTGAAAATTAAACAACTTGAAGAAATTGCCATTTTTTGAGACACCCTGTATATTCTTAAAATTTAAAATCTATTTTTTTAGCATGGCAAAACTTGACGAATTTTTCAGAAAATTGCATAGTAGTCGAGAATCGGAAGAAATTCCAAAAACTGAACATATATCGGCTAAAAATTGTGCAAGTCAAGGTATTTTACTGCTTCATAATTTGCATTTAAAAAAAGAATACCGTAAAACTTCTAATGGAACCCCATGGGGCTCTATTAGAAGGTGTTAATGATTGCTCTTAAAAATTGAGTTTAAATCGGATTTCTTCGAGCGACCACTTTTTGGATAGCTCTGAGGATAGGGAATATGATATATAAAGAATTATTGAAAAATATTTTATTTTCGCTGAGTTATGGCCCTTTGAATTTGAAAAAGTTGAAAAAATGACATTTTTTCAAAAAATCATATCTCCGTGAAATCGAAGTCATTGTCAATAATTTCTTTTACATAATGTTCCTCATATGCTTGACTATCCAAAAAGTGGTCGCTCGAAGAAATCCGATTTAAGCTCAATTTTTAAGAGAATTTTTACGTTTACATGGGGTTCTATTAGAAGTTTTACGGTAATATAATTTTAGCAATTCCACCGAAGAAGCAGTTGGAACTTCTGGTAGAAGTAATTTGCCCAAAAACTTGCCAGAGATGTAAATCTAGTAAGAACGTTTTTTTTCAAAGTATTTATCTCGCTTCCCCCTGAAAAATAATGCCCTCAAAAATATTCCCCATGGTGGTTTTTTTTGGCAAAAATTGGAGGAAATTCGAAAATTAAAAAACGAGTCATGCTATTCGACTCACCTCAATAAGACAAGTGTATATTGCACAAAGACACTAAAGATTTACATAGCCGAGTGGTTAGTGTATCAGGAATACACTTATAGATCTCGGGTTCGAATCCCGCATCAAGATTAAAGTTGTCTAAATTCAGTGTAAATTGAATTTTACATACCTCTAAAACATTCGAACCCGAGACCTATAAATGCAAATCCTGACATACTAACCACTAGGCCATGTAAATCGTTAGCGTCTTTGTATAGTATTTACCTCTTTTTACTCATCTTGATCTGTTTGTGAGTTGAATGACATGGCTTGTTTTTTAATTTTCAAATTCCCTCCACTTTTTGCAAAAAAAAACTGCCGTGACATCCACACAGCATAGTAATTATGGGAGGGAGAGGAGGAAAAAAGGGACTTTCCCCACCCAAACATAAAAATGAAAATTTCCCCTGTCTCATATACCATCATAATCGGTCCCCATCTTCCTTTTTTCAAATTTTTCCCTTAAATCACTCCCACCATCTTCATTCTTTTCCATTCATCTTTTCTTGAGAACTTCCTATAGAAAATGATGATTTCCGAGAAATTTTTATCTTTAAGAAAATATTTTCTAATCTCTTGTGAATTTTTAGTGGAATATGAAGAACGACTCATCACATATTTAGAAGAAGCGTGGATGTGTGAAAATCAGAACAAACAGAATAAATAGAAAAATTAATTTTTAATTATTTGTATATATTTCTGGCTCTTGTATGAAAGTTAAAAAATATTTATGGGATAAATCTAAAAATAAAAGTAACAACGGATATCAATAGGCATAAATATAGTCGAACTTTTTTTGGCTTCCACGGAACTTTTTATTGCATCAGGCATCGTGTACATTGAAACGAAAAGATCGACATTACAAAATTTAAGAGACGATATCTCGAAAGTTCGAACTTCCTGCGGCACTAGGCTAACTGATGATGGAATATGAAATTTGGGACCAAAATAAACACATTGATGTATTTAAGTGGTGTGCAAACTTAAAAAATGCCCATTTTGGTCCTGATGACTATTGGGCATTACAGGGATTTTTACGCGTTAATATTTTGAGCATATCTCTTGATGGATAAATCCAATTTCGATGATCTCGATGTCGTTGGAAAGCTGGAGACGCGGGCTACAACTTTTGTATCGCGTGTATAGGGTCATGTTGTGGTAAAGTGATTGAGAAATTAGGTTTTCCACAAAAATCCGGGTCCCCTGAGGGGTCAAAAATTCAAAGATATGGCTCTAGAAAAAAACTTTATTCCCACGGGAGCTTCCGATACGCCTAAAAATTATCTACAGCACCCCTATTTTGTTTTAGACTTAGTCCCGGGTCAAATCTCGAATGATCAAAAATATTTTTTTGGCTCTGAAAGTATGTAAAAATTGAAAATTCTTTAGATTAGCGAAATTTGCTATAATTTATATGTATTCGGAAAGTTCATGAAAAATGGAGCATTTTTTGTTTTTGCAGTAAATTCTGAATCGTTATTTTTGTCGAGATAATCGCGTTTGAAGTTGGCGATTTTTGAGTTACGATTTTGAATTTGAATTTCCCGCCAAAATTGAAAATCAAGGTTTTGGCGGGAAATTCAAATTCAAAATCGCAACTCAAAAATCGCCAACTTCAAACGCGATTATCTCG
>OZJO01015196.1:0-12787 GCA_900406225.1 Acrobeloides nanus | reverse complement strand
GTCAAATGATAACATTATATTACCCTTCGATTGCACTAACTAAATGAACAGCAACTCATATTTGTAAAATTCTTTTCGCTTTTGTTGTTGGATGATTTATGCTTACGTAATAATTAGTCATTTTATATCATTCTTTTTTTTACTTTTGAAAAAAGATATTTCGGAGCTGTATGGCCTGGGGGGGGGGCGCACTTAACGTGACTCCAAAGGCCGAAGTAGAAAAACGTTAAAATTTTTATAGAAACACGCCCCCTAGGGGTAAAAATTGACGCGGAACATGCGGGTGCTATTATTTTCGCTCTAAAACCTTCGAAAACATATGAATTTTTGCACTTTTTTCATAATAATCTTTATACAAGTTAACTAAAGTTTTATAAAAATTATTATTGAGAAAAATGCAAAAATTCATATGTTTTCGAAGATTTTGGAGTGAAAATAATAGCACCAGCGTATTCCGCGTCAATTTTTACCCCCAGGGGTGTGTTTCTATAAAAATTTTAACGTTTTTCTACTTCGGCCTTTAGAGTCACGTTAAGTGCGCCCCCCAGGCCGTACAGCTCCGATATTTCTAATCTCGATTTTAGATTATCCATTTTTTACTAGAGAATTTTTTTTAAATGTTTGTGATAATTTTTTAATTTAAATCCTTATTAAAAAGAGAAAAACCAAATTCATTTTTCGTCATTTTGCTTTTGGCAGATTTCTTTATTAGATGCTAAAAAAATCTCTTAGAATATATATACTTGGTTTATTAAGAAATCAAAACAACGGAAAATCAATGGATATTTCAGGTTTGAATATTCAGCTTCTAGAATGTTTAAAATAAATCCATCACATAGAATTATTACAACGCTTGAGGAAAATTTTAAAGCAGAAATTAGCCAAAATGACTGAAAAATGACCGAGATCATTCGTTTTAAAATTTCAAAAAAGTTGCTTTGATTTTTTTCGGTTGTCGAGAGTCGTGATCTGATAAATCTTTAAAAATAAAGATGACGATGACTTCGATTTTGTTCTAGCGAAAATATTTGTCTGGCACCGCAACAATCATCATCGATCCCAACCAACTCGGAACAACTACAAACAATTATATTGGAAAGTCTCAATTCTCCTGATTTGCAATCAAGAATAATTATTGAAACGAAAAACGTGCTCTAAATTTAAATAGCGCGTGCACCGTCCCTTTCAAATAAACTCTATTATGCATCATGGCGCCGCCATTCGTGTCGGAGTGACGTAGGCGCTCGGTCTCTCGATTTTTGATTATGAATAAAAATACTATAAACAACTAGCACCATAAATAATAACACAATTTTTCCATATATAACGATATTATTTGAAAAGTTAAGGAGATTCACGCTTATGATGGACATTAAGATATAAAAACAACAAACAAAAGATATTATAAATATTGTTCTCGGGACTTGAACCCTGAGTTCCTACTACCGTCCAAGTGCACTACCAAAGTGCTACCGAGATCTACAACTGATGCCCGTTAATTGGTAAATACTTGACAATAAGAATCCGAGCTCTAAAAATTTTCAAAAAATGAGAGCTATCACCAATCGGTAATCCCTATGTCCGTCTTGTACCGTTAATTGGTCTGATGGCACACAGGTGTTAATCACAGTGTGTGTAGTGGAAATACACCGTCAAGTATTTACCCATTAACGGGCATGAGGTGTAGGTCACGGTATAGTCCATTTCCGCCGCCAATGAGAAAAAAAGTCCGGACAAAATGGCCAAGTGGTAAAGCTCTCGCTTTGCACTTCGAATGTCGAGAGTTCGATCCCGAAATCAGAAATATCATAATTCAAGATTCATCATACAAACTACAAAAAATTCTCGGTTGAATTCCGGTTTTTTGTAGTTTGTGTGATGAAATCTTGAATTATGATATTTCTGATTTCGACCCCCGGGATCGAACCCTCGCCCTTCGGAGTGCAAAGCGAGAGCTTTACCACTTGGCCATCTCGTCCGGACTTTTTCTCATTTGCGACAGAAATGGATTATAGCACAACGTTAGCGCACTTGGACGAAAGCCAGGAGGTCCGGGTTCGAGTCCCGATCGGGTCCGAAAACTTTTGCCCAATTTCATATTATCCGTATTTCCACGTGGTAATAATCCGAGCTCCAAAAATTCCAAAAAATGAAATATTGTTCTATAAGAAAATTCACCATTACTATTATAACATTCAATAAGAACTATTAGTATCGTAGTTAATAAAAATCCCAGAATATTAATCATCCAAATCCCAGAATATTAAATCATCATCAGACGTGTGTGATGATGATTTGATATTCTGTGTCGAATCATCGGTGGCGAATCCAAAATTTATACCACATTTATTCCGTACACAACTATTGATAAACAGTAATAGAAAAAGTATCAATGCATAAACAATATAAATCTCGTTTTCCCACAATAATTTCGAATATTTATACCAATTTGGTGGAATTGAAGTAGAATTTTGAATTTCTGATTCAATCGTTGTGTCATTTAGAATAGTTTCATTAGAAGAAACGTTGGACATGTTGGTGATAGAATATGAATTAGTAAAAACAATTAGTAATATAAATATAAAAAGTTGCTTCATGCTAAAAATTTTTTTTTTTAAATGTATTAAAGGAGTAGTAGGAGGATATTTTTTCACGACCCCCAGAAGCGTACAATATTCCCCCAAAACACCCCAATATTAGGTTTTCGCGCGAAGCGCACATAGATGAATAGAGGGGCAAGGGTATAAATTCAAAGTTGCCACGGGAAGCATCACCCCTTGATCCTCTCTGTATTTACGCCCTTGAAAGGGTGGTCAATATATCGACCCCACCCACAAAAAATGGTCAGAAAAATTTTGATGATGTAAAATTGGAGTAAGTATAAAATTTTTTTGAGTATTTATTATGTTTATGTTTGTTGACATAATCAAAAATGAGTATTTGGAGTGTCAGGCCCATAAAAAACATGAGTCACCAAGATGATAAGCAATCAAATAATAAATGCCGTCATATATTTTGAAAGATTTATATGATTTATGCATTAGTTTATCTAAAATTTAAGGAAGTTGGGGGCGGCTCATGGAAGGTGGGGGTAGTTGTTGTTGTTTTTTATTATTTTGGAGAGAGCAAAAGGCCTAACACATTTGAGGAAAGATTTTTTAAAATTAAACAAGAAATATCAGTTTGTTTGTTTGTGTCACCGAATTTTGTAACCTTAAGCCCAATCCCGTTACGACTTAGATTTTTGGAAAGAGGTCGGTGAGAGAAGAAAAACGACACCAAAATCATGGGAGTACCCCTTCTGGAAAAATTAAAAATTCAATTTTTCATTTTTGCTTTTTCAGGTTAGGTATTTGGTCTGTAAATAAAAATCGTTGCCATCATGGCGCAGTTGGTAAGGCGTTAGTTTTGCAGTCGAAAAGAAGCAGGTTCGATCCTCATCGAAATATTTTTGCTTTTTCAATAAATGTTTTTTTTTAGAAAAAAATTCGATTTATTTGAAAAAAATGAAAAATTGGATAGAAATTGAACAAAATCCGAAAATTTGAAAAAAAAATTCGAAAAAATTTTTGGCATCAAAGCGAGGCTGTTGGGTCGAGCACTTGAGCGCCTTCGGCACTCGGTCTCCCGGTTCTAATCATCTAAAATCTTATAACAACAACCCCTATATAGAGGTCGAAAGAAAGCCCCCAGAATTTTTGGAACATTTTTTGGTAATTTTTGTAAAATAAAGCATAAAATTTATTGATGTTTAAAATTTTTTAAAGAGAGTCTACTTTATATCCGGAGTAGAAGAAAAAAAATTTTCGCAATTGGACAAAAATGCTCATAGAAAAACTTCTTGAGAAAAACATTTGTTCGTGAAAAATTTTTTTTTCAAATTCCGGACATGAAGTATACCCCCTTCCTTAATAAAAATTTCATGTAAAATCAATTTTTTGGTCATCCATGACCCTTATCCGCTGCATAAACCACAACTTCTGCTACATTGATTTCGAATCGACGCATAAACACTATAATACCCATTTTTTGCCCAATTTTCACAATTTGTTTTCATATCGCTACAAGTTAAGCAAAGACCACAGCTTTTTCGACAGTTTAACTTTGTAGCGGCGTCATAAAAAGTACTGACGCATAGTCCTCCGCCGGCCCAAGTGGGGCAACTAAAGAAGGTAATTTTTATTTAATTTGAAAAAAAAGTTGCATACTTGACGTTTTCATCGATACAAGTATGATCACAAAACTTCCCACACCAATTACATTTTCGTCTCATAGTAAATTCGAAAAGATTGAACAAAAAAACGCTAACAAATGGTGATAAGCAGACGAATATTTGTTTTATTGAATATTTTGTTAATTTTATTGAATATTTGTTTAAATTACATAGGCTGATCATTTAATAAAATTTGCACGCCAGAAGTTGACCCTCTCTGATCTTGACTTGGTACATTTAGGGTATTTTCATCTTCTTGTCCAATGATTGATTGCCTTCGAATATTATTTGGTATACTTAATCTTGTCTGATTATTATTATCAATATCATTATTTTGACGAGGTATATTTCTAATAGCTAGCAAAGGAGCTACTTTGTTAGCCCACTTTTGTTGGTTCAGATTTTGGGGGTGTGCCGGCCTACTGGTTACTTGTACATAATTATCGTCTTCGTTTATTTGAGCTAGTCTGCCTTGTAAAAATAATGTAAACATTCTAAAAATTAAAAAAATGAATTTAAAGAATCTTTTATCTTACCTACAGCCACTCCCCCACTCACTTTGCCTGATTTTTCTAGAATATAATGTCGAATTACTTACTCATCTATAGCATGCCCAACAATCCGTTTTAGAGAACTTCGGTTAATATCAAAAAGGATTCTATTCATCGCACTTGTTAAAAATATGCGATTCCATATTTCATCTAAAAATGAAAAAAACGCAATTTTTCGAAAAATTATACCAATTTATGAAAAAATCTAATTTAAAACAAATTTTACCGTTGCCAATCATACCAGATCCAGATTCTTCATGAAATGTATAATTTCCAGTACAAGTACTTAACGCATATAACATATAAGGTATAGAAGAACATATAATTGCACTTAAATTGGCAAGATTCTATAAAAAAAGTTTTGAATTGGTTTTGAGGCATAGATGAACGGGGGGGGGGGAATAGTTTTAAGCACGGGAGGGGGAATTAATTTTTGGCCTCAACCCGACCCCGCACTTTCGAAAAAAGATATTTGTTCACGTATGCTTTTAGGGGCTCTAGGACTTTTCACAACGATANGGGAATTAATTTTTGGCCTCAACCCGACCCCGCACTTTCGAAAAAAGATATTTGTTCACGTATGCTTTTAGGGGCTCTAGGACTTTTCACAACGATATAAAAAATCATGGGCCGACTTTTCACAACGAATAAAAATTGCAATAAAAGTTCCCTGAATTTCAATAAAACTCGATATTGAAGCGATTTGTTGAACATTACAAAATTCCATTGTAAAAAGTCCGTTGTAAAAAGTCCGTTGTGAAAAGTCCTAGAGCTCTTTTAGGGTATTATTGAACGTCATTATATCTACACTCTATCATTAGAGGCCCTTACCTGTATGATTAGTATGCGATCTCGTTTATTTTTAGTTTCATCTGTAAACGATGAGCTGTTTTTCGACATTTTCTTTAATTTTATTAGACAAGCAACATCGAATGCAAGGCAAATTGTGTATGTAATTAATTCTATTATAGTACCAATATTGTTATAAAAACTTGCGCAGATAGTTGAATACATAAAACCATCAGGGTCAAGATCAATTCGGCAGTTAAAACGATCTAAACATATTTATACTATATGCCAACTTTTGAGGGTGTTTCCGATGCGCAGACAACATTTTATTTTGGAGGGCCACTTTTCAAAAAAAGTGTCAAAATTGTGGATGCGTTCCTAAGTTGAACCGTACGGATTCGTACTGATCACTTATAACCGTACGGATCCATACGGTTGACCATACGGATCCGTACGGTTGACAGTAATCATTACGGATCCGTGCGGTTCAATTTAGTAACGCATCCTGTGTGTGCCGGGGAGAGGGGGTGAGTGTAAATGTTACCTATTAAAAACGGTAAATGCACTATAAAATTCAACAAAAAAGCTGCTCCAACAACATAAAACGTATTTCTTTTAATAAAATATATTTGATAATGTATCGGATAATACATCGCTACGAATCTTGTACCTGCTTTTAGAAATCGAATAAACACAACCAAACTTTTTATTGTAAAGTTTATAAATCCAGTAATTTGAGTAAGACAAAAATGACCATTTTTAGGATCTGAACATGTATCATTGAAAATAATTGGGAAGTTACATGTCCAATAGAATAGAAAAAATGGGTGAGAGCATAGATTGCTAAAAAAAATAAAGATTTTTTGCTCTACATATTAGGTTGATGCATAAGTCTTGATCGGTTTTTTAAATTAACTTTTTTTTCTATTTACACACAACATTCGTCACAGTATGCTCCTTCTTCTTGGATTACCTTCACCCAATGTGTAGGCAAACTGCGGATGCCTCTATCATAGAAAATTCTGGGATTGGAGTCAAAATAGTTCGTTGCCATGTTTTGACTTCTTCATCATTATAGTGCATACCTTCAAGGGTAATTTGTAGATTCAGAAAAACGTGGTAGTCCTATGGCATAAGGTCCGGTTAATAAGGAGGATGGGTAAAACTTTCCAACCAAGCTCATGAATTTTTGTTTATGTATGTTTAAAATTACCTACGTTTTGAATAACAAAATTGTATCTAATCGGAAGGTAATTTCAAATAATAAAGAGTTAATGAGCAAAATTAAATCAGCTATTGATTGAAATAAACATAAGAATCCATATGAGGTCTTTAAAGATTTAACACATAAAATTAAAACAATTATGCTAACAGAAATAAAAATACCACTTATGTCAAACTAAAAATTTTAGGTACAGAGCGATCATTTTAGTCTGCAACATCGATGTTTTTAGTCGTTCTCGCACCCCCTCTAACGAATTCCTATGCGGTATTTTTTAAATTGTAGCTGAACAATGGCCGCATAAGTGCTGATAAAAATTGTTGAAATCCATTGATCCTAACATTGTCAAAAATTACTTCGAAGTTTTTAAAGTCGATTTTCTTCAACTTAACAAAATGTTAGAAATTTAATTTTTGTATGAAAATACAGAGCTTTAGTCCCTCTAACACATGCAACAAACCGTATATAAAAATTATTTAACAATGGCGAGATATTTGACTTTGAAGTTGATAGTCAAAAATGAGGCAAAAACAAAATGACGCACCCGGGAATCGAACCCTCGACCTTCTGGCTGCTAACTGGATAAAATTTTGAAAAAAATTATACAAAAATTTTCAAAAAATGGATTTCTATCAGTGGCGGATCCAGCGGAGGAAGAAGAGCAAGGAAAATCACGGCCAACTCCAAGAAAAATTTTGTAAGTTAGCTTCTACCTGTTGTTTTTTGGAAATTTTCGAAAAAATCGAAACTTACCCCTAATTTTGAATAGTTTTTAGAAAAGTGACCCTCTCCAAACCGGATTGGTCCCCCCTCCCCAAAATTTTGGCTGAGCTGCCACTGATTCCCATGCACATTACTTTTGTGGAAAAATTTCCAAAATTCCATTTTTTGGCTGTAGGATGTTTCGGCACAAAAGTTCGAAAGGTTATTTTCGACGGAAAGTTTCGAAACGGACATTTCGAAAGATTTTTTTCAAAACGGACATTTCGAAAAGTTATTTTCGAAACGGTCATTTCGGAAGATTTTCTTCGAAATCTTTCGAAATGTCCGTTTCCAAAATAACTTTTCGAAATGTCCGTTTCGAAACAATCTTTCGAAATGTCCGTTTCCAAAATAACTTTTCGAAATGTCCGTTTCGAAACAATCTTTCGAAATGTCCGTTTCCAAAATAACTTTTCGAAATGTCCGTTTCGAAACAATCTTTCGAAATGTCCGTTTTCGAAAAAATCTTTCGAAATTACCGGTTCCAAAATAACTTTTCTAAAATAACTTTTCGAAGTGTCTGATTCGAATATAACTTTTCGAAATGTCCGTTTCGAAATTAACTTTCACAACCATTTCCGGCGAAACATCCTACAGCCCATTTTTTGAATCACCCTGTAGAATAATTTTTTACAGTTGAAACAAATTTACCCCAAGCATAATCATTGTAATAATATCTATTAATTTAATTTCGTCATCATTACTTATACCAGTACTAATATTATCGTTACAATTTTTGTTATCAACTGTATTGTTGCAAAAAGGACAGCTTGTAAATAACATTTAAGAGACAAATAATTTTTTTGAGGTAAATGCAACTTTGATCGATTATACAAGTAATTGGTAAGAAAAAGTTGCCTACCATAAAACAATAAATTTTTTATTAAATTAAAGGCTTGGTCTAATTTAATTGGGGATTACCATGGAAATCTGATGGGAGTCATGCGTAAGTTTGTGTTAACGGATGGACGGCTGACTGGATCGATCTTACGAATAAGCTTTCCTATGTGTAAATATCCCAAAAGGCAAAAAATTAAATTCTCCTACGAGGGTTTTTAGGCCTTTTCAATTATGAGACCTCTAGAGGAAAATATAACGTTTTTGTAATTGCCATAACTCCAAGTAGGAATTGATTTGGGATCTCAGCGACCACTCATTCGATAGCTCTTAATCTCTGCTATAACTTTTACCTAGATATCTATGGCAGTTTTCGCTTCAATAAAAAGTTATACCCCAACGACACCGATTTCAGTGACGTACTGAATGGAGTATACAGGGGCATGTATCATTTACCTCACAACATGGATAACAAAAAATTTTTAAAAAACTCCCCAAAAATTCCCCTTTATGCTTTTGCTTATAGGGGTGCATTTTGCGACCATTTGGGAGAAACAAATTTTTTTGTAAAAATGACCCTATTGGGGGTGATTTTATGCGAGAAATCGATTCCGCGCATCGAAAAATTCTGAAAAAATTTTCATGGAGAACTCGAATCTGAAGGGTTTTTTATTTTGAAAGTTTTTGCCTTTTCTCATATAGTTCTATATGAGAAAAGGCAAAAATTTATGGTCGCAAGCGGGGATTGAACCAGCACCATACATATAAAAATTACCATATATGAAAAAAATAAACAGGAAAATGATCTACGAACAAAAATAGGCATATGCAAAAAATTTCATGAACCGGGATTCGAACCAGCAACCTTTGGGGCAATGCGGTATAATGTCCTAGCGCCTTATCAGGGGAACCAATTTTGGCCTAGTGCTTTTGAAAAAATTTCCCATTTTCCCCGCCGTGCCCCTATTCGATTTTATAATTAAAACTATGATAATTTGCTGGAAGCTGGTGTGGAAGTCTTGTTTCATCACTATCTACAATGATTTATTGCTATAAAAAAATCAATTTTGATCAAATATTCAAAAATAAGATTTTCGATAAAAATAAGAAAAAGCTCAAAAAATACAAAATCTTATAAATAAGACAATGTGGACACCCTGGGATAGTAGTAGTAGTTTTTGTTATTTCGGAAAGAACATTGGCAAAAAAGGCCTAACATGTTTGGGGGAATTATAAAACTATATTACACAAATTTATTATGCTTTTAAATATTTTTTAACCATTTTGAATGGTAAAATTAACAAAGAAAAAATTTTGTTTAAAAATAAAAATCGTTGAGTAGTATTCATTTGTATATTCAAATTGCTAGATACATTTATATAAGTGACTTGTTCTTCTTCGTTGATTTGCGCTAATCTTCCTAGTAAAAACAAAGTTATCATTCTAAACATAAGTCCATATATCTAAATCATATATGACCAAGTGGTGGTATTTTTTTCCGAAAAAAGCACAACCCATAAAAACAATACAAGGGTTGTGCCTGGGACATAGCGTCGGGCACAACCCATTATTATCTCCGTATAACCTCAGCGTTTCGAAGGCACAATCCTCCTTTTTCGGGCGGCACAATCGTACAATCCTATGATAATTTATTACTACCTTTGGTCATGTATGATCTAAATTGTTATACTTACTCTTCCAAAGTGTGTCCAAGAATGCTTTTCAGGGAACTTCGATTTATATCGTATAAAGAAGTCAAATTTGGGTGTTAAAAATTTTTTGTTCCAATAATCATCTAAAATCTTATAGAAATAAATTTTCTAAAATTCCGATTTTATTCTACTTTTGATTTATGTATTCCTCTAATAATAGCCCTCTCTCTCATAGATGAACAGGGAGTCGAGATTACGACCCCCCCCCCTCACGCAAGGTCGGTCGGACCCCCACGCAAGGTTCTAGCACCGAAGGCGCGAAAAAAATTTTTAAGCCTTTTTTGGTCAAAATTGCGATTTTTTGCTTAAAAATTGCTAAAAATAGCCAATTTTGGCCATTTGCCTTTTTTTGTTGTCACTTTTTTGGGGACTCCCACACAAAAAATGGAAAACCTTATACCTTCCACGCAAACTTTTCGAAAATTTCGACCCCCTAGTTCATTTATCCTCTCTCTAATAAACGCTCCTTCTCTCGCCCGAAAACAACCACTACCGGATGTTTTCCATAAATTTTTCGAATTTTTGGATAAAAAATTGGAAGTTGAACAATAAGTACCCCGGAGCTATTATTAGAGGGAATACGGTAACATAAGTTCTGGTTTAAAAATTAAAATGTTGAAAATTACATCCGCCTAATTTAGTATATCCTCCATTATAAATTCCATCCATTTTGCATGTGCTAAATGCATACATTACATAAGGAATAAATGAGAATAGAATTGCTGTTAAATTTGCAATATTCTAAATGATTTTTATAAAAATATTTAAAAAATCAGTGCCGATCCAGTATTTTTCCATGGCTACACAGACCAAAATTTTCAGATCTTTTTTAATCGCCAAAAATTTTTGTTTAAAAATTTCGTCTTTTGCTTAAAATACCGGTTCAGGAGAAAAATATATACAAACTAAGCATTTTTAAGCCGAAAAAGCTTGAAAATTAACATTTTTTGGTTAAAAATCGCAAAACTTTAGCCTAAAAATAGCCTAAAATCATTCAAGATATGAAAAAAATATTTTAAAAGAGAAGGGAGGTATTTTTTACGCCTAATCTGCAAAAAAATTTTTTCCTAATTTTTTTTTGTTGCAAAATGACATATCTAGGGGTAATTTTATGCGGGAAACACTAATCTGACGTTATTTTCATGTAAAAGTCGATATTTTGACCTTGATTCGAATCCCCCATGAGCCATAAAATTTTACATTTTTAAAAATTTTCGTTTTTGATTAAAAAAATACCCCTCTAGGGGTAATTTTATGCGAGGAATCAATCGAACCAATGTAAAAATATTAAATTTACATGAAAATAACGTCAGATTCGTGTTTCCCGCATAAAATTATCCCTAGATATGTCATTTGGCAAAAAAAAAATTAGGAAAAATTTTTTTCAGAGATTTGGCCGTAAAAAATACCCCCTTTAATGCCTATATCACTAATTGAAAAAATTTTTCAAAATTTTGTCCACTAAAATAAGAGTAGACTTTTTGGGTTTTTAAAATTTTTTTAGCCATAGAGGGTATATGTACCCTCGTAACAACCCGCTCTCTTCTTTCCGTATGGCACTGAATCTAACAAGACTCTAAAAAACGACAACAAATTTTGACTTAGGTATTTTGTGGGAGAGAGTAGGCAGTAGCGTAATTTGAGAGGGAGCACCCGCACACCCATTCCGCGCAAAGCGCGGAAAAAATTTTAAGATATAAGGTATACCTGATGATTTTTTGCCAAAATTTTAGGTCTACATTCCTAAAAATCGACTTTTTTGGATTACTCTCCCCAAACTAAAATTACGTCACTGAGAGTAGGGTTGAAAAAATTTTAAAAAAGGGTCAACAAAGCTTACTTGTATGACCAATATTCGATTTCTCTTCCTATCTTGATCGTTCGAAACCATAGAACTTTGTTTGGCCATTCTCTTAAGTTTTACAAGACACGCGATATCAAATCCTAGACAAATACCAAATGTTATAATTTCAAATATAGTTCCAATGCTGTTATACATACTAGTACAAAATGTTTCATAAGTAAATCCATTTCCATCAAGGTCGATTCGGCAATTAACATAATCTAATATGAATTCGTATTAGTTATTACGGACTATCAGTGCTCCCCTCCTAGCTGGACATGGAGGAGGGGGGGTAATTTCGTGCTTATCACCCAGCACTTTAGGCCAAACCCCCACTCCCCCCGCACTTTTACAGAAAATTTTTTTGTAAAAAAACATAAGGGTAATCAAGGTATAAAATTCACGCTGAAGGAGCGAACAAAATTTTTCTCTTTTTTTAATTAATTTTTAGGGGAAAATTTTCGATTTTTTCAATAACTTTCTACCCTCGTACATTTGCCAAAAAATGCTACCCCCCCCCCACAAACGTAAATTTACCAATAAAAAACGGCAAATATATAATAGTCAATAATAAAAACAACGATCCAACCATATAAAAAGTATATTTTTTCTTTTGAAAATGAAATTGATAAAATATTGGAAAATACATGGCTACAAAGCGGTTATTCGCTTTTAACAATCTAATTATCGCTACGAAGTTTACGATTGTAAAATTTATATATCCAGGAATTTGTTTCGGGCAAAAAAATGTTGTAGAATCGCATCTATCAAACATCCATTCCGGCATAGCACATGTCCAATAAAATATAAAAAAGGTATTCGTGGTACAAATAGAGCTAAATATAAACATTTTTTTTT
>OZJO01015195.1:0-29750 GCA_900406225.1 Acrobeloides nanus | reverse complement strand
GCAAAGGAAACATTTTCGTCTGGGCTAGTGGGAACGGTGGTTCAAGGTAGGTCGATATTCCTATGACCATCTTCTAAAATTCAATCTTTCAGGCAAGACAGTTGCTCCGCAGATGGCTACACCACTTCCATTTACACGTTGAGTATAAGTTCAGCGACATTCGATAACCGTCGTCCGTGGTACTTGGAAGAATGTCCATCCACGATTGCATCCACCTATAGCAGTGCCAATATTAATCAACCAGCTATAGTGACGGTATAGTAAAATTATTAGTCAAACTTCCATATAACACAAACGTATTCGATTAGCATCGCTTCCTTCTTCAACAGCTTGGATGATGTTCTCTTGCTCTTTTAAAATTCCAACAATGGTCGTTCTGGGGATTCCCCGATTCTTGGCCAAACACCACTTTTGCTGATAGTTTCGGATTCTCTTATGATTTTCAATTTCTCCACCAATGAAATACTTTTGCGCGATTTCGGCATCCATTTCTCCGGCTTCGAATTCCATCACTTCCACTGTGCTTCATGAACTGGACTAGATTCTGACGTGGAAGCTGCACATTCAACTAGAGATGGATCTTCCTCTCTTCAATCACGTTTATGATAATAGAGAGGGGTACCACTTTTTGTCTTCAAAATGTGGTATGTCTTGAGGTGTTGTTTGACATTCGCGCTTGAGACATGTTCTGGATTTTCTCGGAAAACTCTAGCTTTGCTGGATGACAGCGGGGAAACATGCACTTTGCTTTAAAAGAAACATAAAAAACAACAACATCACAGATGAATCTTCTAAAAAACAAATCATAAGATAAAAAAGCATAAAAAACAAACCTGTCGCCAAATTTTCATCCACATCGAGATATTCCAAGACGGTATTTTTCAAACTATAAATGTGTGTACAAATTGCACCAAGTAAATTTGCAACAAACGAAAATGCAACAGACAAGAAAATTTTTAATCAAACAATTTTTAATAAAAGCGTTTTTCCGAATTTCAAAAAATGGAAAAAGATTACAAAATTCGCATAATTATAAATTTTTCAAAATTTCATTTAGGTGGATGTCCCAGCTGGTTGCACAAAAATGCATACTGGCACAAGTGCTAGTGCTCCGTTAGCGGCTGGCATTATCGCTCTAGCTCTTGAAGCCAAGTAAAATTAGCACTTAGTCTTTGAAAAAAATCAAAAAATATTTAAGTCCATCCCTAACCTGGCGAGATATGCAGCATATTGTGCTACGGACAGCCAACCCCACTCCACTATTGAATAACCCGGGTTGGTCTGTAAATGGAGTTGGTCGGAGAATCAGCAACAAATTTGGCTATGGTCTAATGGATGCCGGTGCTATTGTTCGGCTAGCAAAAGTGTGGACCCCAGTGCCGGAGCAGCACATGTGCACCTATGAGTATATTCTGAGCCCACCAAAGTAAGAATTTTAGCAAAACATGAATATAATTGTTTAGTCCACGCCCTATAACTGGAAGATTCCAAATGAACTTCACGCTAGAAGTGAGCGGATGTGAGAGAGGAACTCCGGTGTTGTATTTGGAGCATGTCCAAGTGCTGGCCACAGTGCGCTTCGGAAAACGCGGAGACTTGAAACTGACGCTTTATTCGCCGTCTGGTACTCGATCCACATTGCTGCCTCCACGACCCCAGGATTACAACCAAAACGGCTTCCACAAATGGCCTTTCCTTTCGGTCCAAAGTTGGGGCGAAGATCCAAGAGGCACGTGGACTCTAACGGTGGAATCGGTGTCGAGTAACCCCAAAACTGGTGGTATGGAAATTTTCATCATCTTACATAAAGTGATGTTATAATTTAGGAACTTTTGGAGACTGGACCCTTCTTCTCTACGGCACTCAAGATCCTGCCCAACCATCGGATCCAAAATACAGCCCACTCAGGCCAACATCATATACGCATTCGAATAGCGCGATTCAATCGATCACTTCTGAGGTGAGTAGTCGTCAAAGATTTTCACGCTATCTCACGGATATTGTCACTTAATAACACATTCGCCACCACTTCTTCTTCCTGGGGTTAATCTTTTGGCTTTGTGCTTTTTTAATGGTTTGCTTCTATTATTGTAAAATTATATGCCATCAAAAATATGTTGTACATAAATCACAAGTGTGGTTTGGTGGTGTTTGCTAATACAAAATAACACAATTTCTCTCTCTTTCTCGACTATCTTATGGGTAAAATGTTGACTGAATTTCACATTAACTTGCATGGCATATATGCGTATTTTACACTTTCCATTTTTCTTTTAAAATTAACTTTGAATTTTTGAGTAGTCCAATCATAGTTTTGGTAATGTACTTGGAAGGTGAATTACTACTCGAAAATCTTCCCCCCCCATGGAATCAGGGGAAAATGTATTGAAAAACGAAAATCCATAAATCATAAAAAAACATACGTCATGGCACTCTCGGATCCAGTTCAGATTGTCTACAAGCGGAGTGTAGTGGGTGGAGAAACGGAAGTCATTTGTGGCAAATCTAGTGGCGAACTTCTTGACCCTTTCGATCGAATTCTGGAGCACAACTTGTGAAGGGTACCAGGATTCCATGGTAGAGGTCAGGATCGATTCAATCGTTGACTAGTACAGCTTTGTGAAGACGTGTTTTGGTGCCCATTTTCGAACCGTCCTGCAGAGCGCTCCAAGGGCTTGTTTGCACTTCATTTTGATTCTAGCCACGTGATTTCTGTAGCAGAGGTTAGGGTCTAGGTAGCGAAATTAGTCGACACGTTCGATTTCTTCTCCATAGATAGATGATTCTGGTCACGTGATTTCTTTTAACCTAAAAGTGAAGATAAAAACAAACAAATAAACAGCTAACCAACATGGTATTTCCGCTTCACAAAAACTGTTTCATCAATCTCCACGATACCTGGGTCGACTAGCTTGATTGGACGAGGTCTTCTGCAACACATCTAAAGCAACTGCACCAGTCGACTATGGTAGTACTTCCGTCGTCTCGTCGCATTTCATGCTGGATTTCCTAAAAATGAAGATAAAACAAACAAATAAACAACTAACCGACATAAAAAATATGATTTCCAGCATGAAATGCTGGAAATTTTTTTGATGACTAGCTTTTCGATACATTTTCCCCTGATTCAATGGGAAGCGCAGAAGATTTTCGAGTATACGTTAGTGGGGTGGGGTCTAGGACGATTCACCAAACTCCACTTTCACCAAACGGGACTTTTCACCAGTGACGTATCCTGTGAATGGCAATTNCGAGTATACGTTAGTGGGGTGTGGTCTAGGACGATTCACCAAACTCCACTTTCACCAAACGGGACTTTTCACCAGTGACGTATCCTGTGAATGGCAATTGATCCCCTGTAATTGAACTAGGCACATTTAATTGGACACCAATTTCTTTCGCTTCTTTCTTTTACAATTTTATCACTAAAACCAATGATTGTTACTATTTAACTACTATTAATATATAACAAAGAATGAATTCGATTCCCTCTGTAGATCACAACCCCAATGCTCTTGGTAGCGCTTCAAATTACGGTGCTGACGTGTGTCTTGCTAGCGGCCATCTTTGCATGCAGACGTGTGTTTTGTTCCCCATCCTATCCTTCCGAGCATCTTCATCCACCGAGCTCCACGGCAGACATTGTGGCACTCAACGGGTACCCATCGCAATCGGACTCTGAAACGGGTGGCACAGAGAAAGTTGAATCATAGAACAAATTGTGTTTCTTATATATTTTCATTCATGAATAACGGATATGTTGTACGGGTTGTTTTATTCTCAAATTCTTGAACATTTGTGTGATAATAAAAATTTCTTGTTGCCTCTAACGTCTATGGCTCGAAATTTCGGTTCTTTTTTTGTTGTGAAATTTTAAAATACTATATAGTGATGGAGAATTTCGAGCTATCGTTTTTTTTCCAAATTTTTTCTCAATCTCTTTTCTTGCTTGCCTTTGCTTTTTTTAAATTTTTTTTAAAATAACAAAATTTTCTCTATTTTTTTGGCCCTTATGTTTTTATACTAATAAGGGAAAACTGTTATAGACCTCCCCAGCCTCAAGGTGGTGGAATAAATTTATCAACTTTGTACGACCTTTTGCCGACTCTCCTCGGTGACTCCTCTTCAACGTCGTTTAAAATATCTTTTCAATGCTTTGTGTATACAAGTGCATTTTATCCACTGTTCGTGATTTGTCAACATTATCCCTTAGCGGGTTTTTTTAAATTTCTGGCCTTAATTTTACATTTGGTTGTATATAGTCTAGCTGAGAGCATTTGTGCAACGAATTTTTATGTGCAAAAATTATTTCCTCTTTTTCGAGGTTTCTAGTGGCTATTTTTTAAATTTACTTCAAAGTTGCCCTTATATTGGCTTTAAGAAAGGGATCGGCATTAAATTGTAGAAAAATGGTTCAAATTTTACGAAATCCCTTCATGTTGAAAGTTAGCTAACATGGAAAAAAATCCTAGCTAGTGGGTCGTTCGCAAAGTAATCGGCTCCAAATTGCATCAAGTAGTTTAATATGAAAATCAACCTTTCGGGGGTAATTTTATGCGGGGAATCGATTGAGCGCATTTTCGATGCTTCTCTGACACTGAATAATGTCATTTTCGCTTCAATACACTCAGGCTCTTCCTGAATCAGTTTCAAAGAAGCGTTTTCACGGTTCGGCAATTCGCGCAATCGATTTCTCACATAGAAAAACCCCCTATGGTGTCATTTTTATAAAGATTCGAAAGAATCTGCAAAAGCTGGTTACTTTCCGAACGATACATCTTAGTTTTGTTGCCGAAAAAAGAATATGTAAAATTTTTTTTGAATATTTATGCTTGCCTGGCCACCCTTAAAACGTATGGCACTAGGACGGAACGTACCTTACCGATAAGTTAGGTCCAGAACCTAACTTACTTTTTTTGAAATTTTTCAAAGTATAATAACTTTTTGCCTTAAGGAATTTTGACATGGTATCTTGGATATTTTTGTAGGTCGCATCGAGATCTGCAAAAATGCCCAAGACCCCATGTCAAAATTCCTTATGGCAAAAAAGTTATTATACTTTGGAAATTTAAAAAAAAAATGAGTTAGGTTCGTGACATAACCTATCGGTAAGTTACGTTCATGACCTAATTTACCGATAAGGTAGGTTCCGTCCTAGTGCCGAACGTATGGCTGTAACACTTGAACCTTTGTTATTCTATAGTTCCTGCTTAGCTGCTTTTTACACTCCCATTTTCTCTTTAAAAAATGCTCACATTTTGTGTCCATTTTCTGACTCTATGTTGCTAAATACACGTTAAACGATTGATTTTTTTATCTCACTTTGCAAAATTCCTTGAAGATAGGGTGACCAAGTCCGGCATTAGGACGGGACGTACCTTACTGGTAAGTTAGGTCCTGAACGTAACTTACCGGTAAAGTACGTTCCATCCTAATGCCTCAAGTTCGAATGAGGCTAGGGTAGAGTTTACCGAACATCTCAAAATGACACGGGACTGCTTTAAATCGGTCGAAAACGATGAAAAACCACCTCAAAAGTGGAACCGACTTGTTTTTTTTTGTCATTTTGGATACCCCAAAAATGGCAAAAAAAACAAGTCGGTTCCACTTTTGGGGTGGTTTTTCATCGTTTTCGACCGATTTAAAGCGGTCCCGTGTCCATTTTGAGATGTTGAAGTTTTCAAATCTCGTTATTCGTTGAAAATTGATTCGAAAATTCTTTTTAAGATAATACAAAAAATAGTTTAACGTGTAACTATGTCTATCAAATGCATAGGGAGCCTCATAGTACTATAGTGTATTTACGTGTATTTTAGATTTTTACACGCATTATTTTTTTAAACCTTGTTCTCTTTTCAATTTCTTGGTTTTGATACACATTTCTACAAGGTGAGTTAAAAAGTGCACTGTTGTGATTTGTTGCATCATTTTACACATGGGACCTGAAAATTTTTTCTAAACATGCCCATTGTAGGAGTAATTTTATGGGTACTAGAGCTTTTGGCAACGCCACTTTTTTTTAAACTTTTGACGTTGCCAAAAGCTCGTTGTCAAAAGTTCGTTTTGCGTTGCCAAAAGCTCTAGTACTATTTGATGAGTAGAATCGATTGCGCGCATTTCCGAAGCGCGAAAATGCTGCCATGATCCTGATTCAAGAAATAAAATGCGAAAAATGACCACTCTCACTTCAGAAACCCAATTTTTTCCTTGAATTAGGGTCAGGGAAACGTTTTCAAGGTTCGAGAATGTGTGCAATCAATTCCTCGCATAAAATTACCCATATAGGGGTCATTTTAGAAAAAATTTTCGGGTACCAATTCATGTAGAAAACACAAAATGTGACTTTTTTTACTCACCCTGTAAGTAAATTAAAATAATGCGAACTTTTATTTATTCTTTACATTTTTCGAAAATACTCTTAATTGCTTCTATATAAAAAATAGTAATTTTGTTGTCATATCAAGTAGTTGTGTGAGATTTCCTCCTTTCCTTGTCAAAAACAAAGTCTTTCTTAAAATTCTCATATTTTTTATTATCTGTGTTTGTTTTTGTACTGTTATATAAATATTTTCAAATAAAATTTTATATCTACTTTCCTGGCTCATCGGCTATAATATACTGCCAGCAAGCCTTTTACACTAATAAGTTATTTTTTGTTAACACTAACCCCCACACAAATGGTACAGAAACTTTTGAGCTAGTATAAAAAACCTAGGGCAAGTATATTATGGCGATTGAGTATCCTAAAGTTGATGCCAAAGAAAAATCGTTCGCTAAGCTTGAGACTAACATTTCAATTTTTCAAGATTTTCGGGAGGCTTCAAAGTTTCTGTATCATTTGATTAGTGGGAGTTCGTTTAAAAACGAGTTGAAATTTGTTTGTTTGCCTTAACGAGAATTGATATTGGAATACAAACATTAATGAAATGATACAGAAACCAGGTTGTCTTTATTTTTTTCAATAAGAGCAAGTGTAAATTTGTACATTTTAGGTTCAGCAAACAGATTCCGAGCCAACAATTACGTTTGGAGATCTCCACTCCTCAAATGACTGTCATCCGGAATGCTTGAGTGGCTGTTCGGAGTCGAAATCAGCGGCTTCATGCTTTGCATGCAAACATTTCACGCAGACATTAAGAAATCGAGCAGGATTCAAATGTGTACCCCATTGTGATGACGGATTTGTAAGTGTATTGATTTTTATCTTTAACATAGGGATGGCCACCCATTTTATGATCTTGATAAATCCGGTTTTTTGGCCCACCCTTGTAATATCCCTAATGTAATAAGACTTGTTTAGTACCTCGAAGAGCCAGATAAATGCAAAGCTTGTAGCCCGAATTGCCAAACTTGTAAAAAGCCCGAAGTATGTGAGACGTGTCCGGGTGCAAAACTGTTGATTGATGTTGACCACTATGGACATTTCGATCACGGCCAGTGTGTCGACAAGTGTCCAGATGGGCTAATAGCCGACTATGACACGAACTTGATTCAAGCTCGTTGTGTACTAAAGAAAAATCCCTGTTCTAATGGTATTTAATTGGCATAGAAAATTGAATATAAACAGTTTTTTATAGGCTACTACCAAGATCTTCGTGGAAATTGTGCTGTCTGTGATGCAGCTTGTGGTATTTGCCACGGTCCAGGACCACTTCAGTGTGATACATGTGCACAAGGGTTTTCTAACTATAGTGTTGGCTATTGCCGTCCTTGCTGTGCTCCGGATCAAACTCCGTCAGCGAATCATTGCGGTAAATCTAGAATAATTGTTGTCTTGAGTACAGTGGCGTGACCAGATTCCAAGAATGGGGTCTGGGAAGCTTTTCAAAAAAAATTTTCTACCTTGATTTTTCGAAAAAAATTTTTGGTCATAAAATCGAATTTTGGCCAAAAAAATCCATTTTTAGATAAAAATGGAATTTTGGGGACCATTAGGAAAATTTTTGGGAAACCAACCCGGGTCCTCCTTCCTAGCATCGCCACTTTCTTGAGTATAATTTTTCATTTTAGATGAGTGCACAGAGCATCAAATTTCCTATGGCAGCGTTCAACAGCCTTCTCTGTTCACACCTTTGTTGATAGTGGTTTTAACATTAGGTGTATTTTTCTGTGGTTACTTGTGCTTTGCATTCGTTTGCCCGGAATCTCGTCGATCATGGTCTTCTCGTTCCAAAGATTTAGAGTATGTTTTGATTGCTTCTTGGGCAGGAGGCCCTTCTTTTTCACCACATAAACCAACGGGAGGGAATTTAGTTTATACTGAAAAATTATGTTCTTTAGATATACACCATTGAAGACTGGCGATGGCAAGCATGATGCACCATTTGATTATTCTTCCGATTCAGATTTCGAAGAAACTCGAATCAGCCAGCCATCAAAAGACCGCACCACACGACTGGAACTTGAAGAAGCCCTATTGGAACACCCTTCTTAACCTATTGAGTCATAAATTTTTTATAGGATGTTTCAAAAAACCGTTATTTGTTCATTTTGTAGCGATTTTTGAAAAATTTTCGCCAAACAATGACCAAATGGCGGTTTTTTTTTTTGGAATACCCTGCATTATAAATTTGTATTTGTCAAGAATTTGCTCAAATTTCGAGTTAGGGTTCTGTATATGGTTGGGGTTGACCGGTATATTTTCAACTTGACAAAAATTTTCTTGACTTGACACAAAAGTTTTTCGAATTTCTTGGCATGACTTTGAAAAAAATCAAAATTTCTTGACTCGATTTAACTTGGCAAAAAAATTTTTCAAAATTTGTTGACTTGACGCAAAACCTCATGTCAAGTCAAGTTAGTCGTGTCAAGTCCCAAACCTAGTTTTGTTTTAAAAAGTTAAATGTCACTATGTACCAAAATTCCGAAAAGATGTAGGCCAAAGATCAGAATTTAAAAATGTCACCAATCAACTCATCTTGCTGAGGTCTTCAAAGTGAGTACAATATCATTGGGTTTTGAACAAAAAATGGCGTTTGGGCGCGGGATCGAACCCCTGCCCTATGAGTAAAGGCCGAGCATGTTAGCCACTCAGCCATGGATCAAAATCTCATGCTATGGTACTCGTTTTGAAGTGCTTGGCTAGCTGAGTCGATTGACATTTTAAAAAAAATTTTGACCCTTGCCTACACCTTTTCGAAATTTTGATACGCCGTTATGAGCATAAAGTAAAAAGCATATGTCTGTTCCTCAACGTTAGTATTATGTGTATAACTTTATTCTTTGCCTTATCTTTTTATGTCAAATGATTGCACATAATCTTTACAAGCTTTGCCTTGATCAAATTACGGTTATAACCTCTTTTTTATATTGCTTGTATGGTTCTTAAAATAGATCAAGATGTTGAGAAATTAGAGTTTAGATTTCTATATTTTCCAGGTTTTTAGATCGTAAATAGTATGTAAATGGATTCGACACTTTTATATTTTTGCAAATTTTTCACTTTTTTTACCTTTTCAGGCTGTGTTTTGTTTGTTAATTTCAACTTTTATTTCCTTGATTCGGGTTTGTTACTCGTTATCCTTTGTGATATTGTCGATATTATATACGTTTCCCATGTCATACTCAAGCTGTGTCAAAAAGATACTAACTTATTAAGATCAAATTTTGTTGAGTTGATCGTGTGAGGTAGTATCTGTTTGGCATATTTCTATACCATATCTTTTCTACAGGGTGTGCGGAAATTATTGACCCCATATTATTGGATACTTTTCACCATAATATTACCCCCGAAAGATGATTTTTAGAAGAAAAAAAATTAAAATATCTCCTTTGACCATGAATCAGAAAATAATAAATAGATATAAGCGAAAATCGTCTTAATCAGGGTGATTTTTTCATGCTTAAAAAATGCGCACAATCGATTCCTCGCATAAAAATACCCCAAAAACATATTATCAAGCGATCTAAACGTTTTACGTTATTTAAGCCCACCCCGTAGAGACTCAAATATTTCCAAAGTTAGACTAATTTAATAAATCTTGAAAACTTGTTTAAAAATATTATCTTGTTTATATTTATAATAAAAAATAAAGCATTAAGAACTATAAGTTCCAAAAATTCAATTAGTACATTATCACTCAAAATATTTTCATGGACAATATTCTTCGACTGGTAGATCTTTTTTTATAGTTTAATGATAGCTAACGACGGAAAAAACATTGAGCTGCCTAAAGATTATTTTTTAGTACAAGATATTGATTGGACTTCCAAAGTAAGGTTAAAGATGACCATTTTTTACTTGCTTCGTTTTTGTTTTATTGATTTTTGTTATACAACGAAAACGGCTTTATCATTTTTTGATATCTACATCTAATGCTATTGAGAAACGATTTCTTTGGACATCAAATCTGATTGGGGTGGCTTTATGACAGAATTTTTGAATCATGAAATACAAGGCGAGGGAAGAGGGTAAATCGGAAATTAGGCGGTGTTGTGAAGAAAACGGCTTTATCATTTTTCAAGGGGATGACAACTCAAATTTTATAAACATTGTAATTTTTTCAAAAAAATCTTCTAGGTGCCCCCAAAAAATGGCAAGTTTACGAATTTTTCAAAATGTTTAATTTTCACCAAAATGAACCTATAGGGAGTTATTTTCTATGTAAGAAATCGATTGCACACATTGCTAGACCTTGAAAACAGTTCCCTGACCAGTGCCCCGCATGCAAGGTGGTAATACCCTCCATGGACTGGAAAAATAGAAACAATCATAAGGGTCCCAGCAAACAGTACGAGCGTGTACTGTTTCAAAAGAGCAAATAGTACGGTTCTACAGTACTAGAATTACAGTACGCAAAACTAACTTTTTTTGTTTTTTTATAACACATCTCTACCCTATAGGGTTATTTTGGAGAAAAATTTGAAAAAATTGCCATTTTTTGTGGGTACCCTATAATTTTTAGCTGGTTGTATCCCCAGATTCTTCATTAGAAATCTTGCATCCTATTGTTCAAATAAAACTCCACGGTCCAAACTCGGAAGCTCTGGTCTTTGAATTCACTGTCGACGAAGTAATTTCAACAAACTTAGAATAGTGCTAAAAATTGAAATTTTAGTTGAAAACGTTTCTGCATCAACTTCAAGCCTAATTTCGTGCCGAAGAAAAATAGTTAGACGAATGTACTCAAAATTCCCACCCGGCTATATTGCTCGCTCGACAGTCAAAATCTTGATTGGTGGCACTTCGTTTTTTGCTTTGCTTGAAACATTTACCGGGAATGAGAAATTCCATAAGGAACAAGTATGTTATTTTCCTTTAAGGTTGCGTTCATGCATGTTTAAAAAGTTGTCAAAAATGTCTAACTTTGCCTGATTTTCAATAAAATCGTCGTGTTTATTGAAACGATTGGTCATGAAGTATAAGATCAGGCAACAAATTTTATGCTTCTCGACCAATAAAATTTTATGCTTAACGCAAAGTTAGAAATTTTTGACAACTGACACCTTTTTTGGCATGCTTGAACGCAGCCTAAAGGACCAGTCCACTTTTGAACAAACCTTTTTGTAAGAGAGTTCACGTTGTGGCGATCAACTTTTGCGTTGGAAGTAAATTCTAATTCGTTCACCCTTTCGAGATAAATGCGAAACCAAATTGCTTGAAAAATTTGAATATGTTTTGTGTATTGAAACGAAGAGATTGATGCCCTGGTTCAATGAAAGCTGTTTATTGAAACGATTTAGTAAATCATTCAAAATGCTGACACGCTTTGAGAAAAATACATAGAAAAAATTTTTTACAACTCGCCGAGACGAATCAAATAACACAAAAATTATTGAACTTGGACAATGTTTTTGGTTATTGAAACGAAAACCCTGATTCATGGTTTTCGTTTCAATAACCAAAAACATTGTCCAAATTCAATAATTTTAGTGTCATTTTATTCGCCTTGGCGAGCTGTAAACAATTTATTCTATGTATTTTTCTCAAAGCGTATCAGCATTTTGAATGATTTACTAAATCGTTTCAATAAACAGCTTTCATTGAACCAGGGCATCAATCTCTTCGTTTCAATACACAAAACATGTTTAAATTTTTCAAGCAATTTGGTTTCGTATTTATCTCGAAAGAGTAAACGAATTAGAATTTACTTCCAATACAAAAATTGATCGCCACAACATGAACTTTCTAATAAAAAACTTTGTTCAAAAGTGGACTGGTCATCCTGTAAGCTTCATTTATTGAGTAAATTAAGATTTTACCGTTAGTCCACCGATACGTTGACGCGGAGACAGCTCATAAATGGGGTGTACGGCTGGCCAAATCTGGACTTCTGGCATACTATTCAAATAACCAAAAAGAATATCCCGAACTCAAGACAAATGTTTTTGGAAGAACTTTTAAGAATCCTATAGGTAGACAATTTGACAGGGTGTAGTATAACGTTTTTCATGGCTAGCTTTAAGAAAAATGTCAGCTACTTGGCTAAGTGGATAAGGAAGCCGCCCGTCCGATCTGGCAAGTTAAGCAACGTTGGGACCACAGGTTCGATCCAGAAATTTTGATCTACAAAAAAACAATGGAGCAAAGATTGCTCCTGTTTGTAAGAAAAGTTTTTTTGTATATCGAATGTTTCGGATCGAACCTGAGGGCCTAACTTTGCTTAACTTGCCAGATCGGACGGGCGGTTTCCTTATCCACTTCGCCAAATAGCCGACATTTTTCGTAAAGCTAGCCATGAAAAAACATTATATGGAGATAAATTGATTTAGGTATCGCTGCTGGCTTTGACAAAGATGGTGAAGCCATTGACGGCCTTCGCGCATCGGGACTTGGTTTCGTAGAGATTGGCTCAGTCACTCCACTGCCTCAAGATGGAAACCAGCGCCCGAGAGTATTTCGTTTGCTTGAAGATAAGGGTGTTATCAATAGATATGGTTTTAATTCGGCAGGCGGCGGTGTTGTTAGTGATAGGGCGAAACAAGCCTATCGACATGATGCCGATGTTATGTTTGGTGTTAACTTGGGTAAGCTGTTATATGTTAGTAAAGGGTGGCGCAAAAAACCGGATTTTTGAGCGATTTTGTGAAATAATTTACAAGTTCTTTAAAGGACCAGTTGTCCATTCGGAAAAAAACTATGAAAAACGACCCCCAATATATATATAATTTAGGGAAAAATAAAAACACAGTAAAAGCGGAGCTGGACTACGAAATTGGGGCAAATTATTTTGGAAATTTTTGTGATTATTTGGTTGTGAACGTTTCTTCTCCCAATACTCCTGGGCTTCGTTCACTGCAAAGTAAAGAGCATCTAATTAAGGTATTTCTCTCTAGAGACATATAGTCGACAAACTTTTTTTTGCTCCACACATCTTTCAAATTTTCAATCAGGAAAATGATGCTAGTTATTAAAACGATTGATCAGTTATAAAATTTTGAATTTGTTTGCATGGATATCCAAAATTACTAACGCATTTTATATTTTATTTTTTGAATTTTCGTTTCAATTTACATTTGCCTGATTGTCAATTTGATCCACTATGTGAAGCAAAAAAGTTTTTTGAACTATATAGTTTTAGCCGAATTCATGCTTTATTTTTAGCTGTTGACTACTGTTCGAGCATCAATTGATCGAATCGATCCGGCTAGAACCAAGCCAAAGTTGTTGCTGAAAATTGCGCCGGATTTAAATGATGATGAATTAAAAGATATTGCCAAAGTAAGCCGATACTTTTTCATACTTATCATCAGGGGCGTAGCCAGAAATTTTTTAAGGGGAGGTACCAAGCCTTTTTTCTAAAAAATCATAAGGGGGACCCTTATGTTTTTTATTTTTATGTTTTTCGGCCCGTAAGGGGGGGGGTACCGGTACCCCTGGCACCCTCCCCCCTATGGCTACGCCACTGCTTATCATCAAGTTTTTGTTTAGGTAGTAATGGATAAGCGATATGGTGTTGATGGCTTAATCATTTCAAATACAACGATCTCCAGACCGGCCTCTCTAACTAGTGCCAACAAGTCCGAATCAGGCGGGTTGAGTGGCGCTCCACTCAAGCAACTTAATACACAGAAAATACATCAAGTGTACAAGTATACTTGTTACTTAAAGGACCAGTCCGAGCGGAAAAAAGTTGCTACTTTTTGTTGATATTTGGAAAGTTCATGAGAAATGGAGCATTGTTGTTTTTACGGCATGTTCTGAATCGCTAACGGTTTCAAGAAAATCGTGAGTGAAGTTGGCGAAATTTGAAATCTGTGTATTACAACGAAAACATGTAACTGAATGTTTCTACAATAATTCAAAGTTATATGATTAATCGCTTCAATACTTGAGTATTGAAGCGATTAATCATATAATTTTATAGAAACATTCAGATACATGTTTTCGTTGTAATACACAGATTTCAAATTTCGCCAACTTCACACGCGATTTTCTCGAAACCGTTAGCCATTCAGAATTTACGGTAAAAACAAAAAATGCTCCATTTGTCATGAACTTTCCGAATATAAACAAAAAGGACACAACTTTTTCCGTTCGGACTGGCCCTCTAAATCATGATATGGCAATTTTGTTTTATTCCAGATTAACGGGTGGTCAAGTGCCAATAATTGGATGTGGTGGAATATTCAGTGGGACTGATGCTTATGAGAAGATTCGTGCCGGTGCTTCTTTGGTACAGTTATATACAGTAAGTTGTTTAAACTCGGCACTCATTTACTTTAGGACTCACCTTCATAAATTCCATTATTTTTACTCTTTGTCGTTGATTTCACGCATTTCTTGAGCATGAGGAGGAGGGAGCGCCAGGGTGCTCGAAAAAATGTCAAATATGATTTTTTTCTAGGGTATTGTCTACGAAGGATTTCCCATTATTGGTAAAGTAAAACGGGAATTGGTTGAGTGTCTCCAAAAAGATGGGCTCACAAATGTGTCCGAAGCTGTTGGTGCCGATCATCGACCAAAGAAATGAAAAGCTTTATTGTTATTTATTTGTTTTTTATTATGTTCTTGAAGAATAAATATATAAGACTGTCGAAAAGAAAAGTTTTGGGACCCCACCAAAAAATTTCGGAGCTATTATGGATCAGGGGGTCATCCTAGGGTCAAAAATCGAAAAAAAATTTTCTAAAATTTTTTTAAAACGACATATTTAGGGGTAATTTTATGCGAAAAATCGATTGCGCGCATTCCCGAAGCGTGAAAACCTTTGTTTCACCTTTAAAAATTGAAAAATACGTATTTTTCAATTTTTAAGAGTGAAACAAAGGTTTTCACGCTTCGGGAGTGCGTGTAATCGATTTTTCGCATAAAATTACCTCTAAATATTTCATTTAAAAAAATTTTAGAAATTTTTTTTTCGATTTTTGACCCTGGGGTGATCCCCTGATCCACAATAGCTCCAAAATGCCTATTTTACAGCTAGTTGGCTGTATTCATAATGGCAATTTTGGCGCTCTTATATTAAAGTTTTTTTGATACAATTAAAACTTGTAAACATGGTTATGACCACTCATTTCCTTTTTATGTGCACAATTTATACACAGTCATATTATTGGACTTATTGAATAATCAATAACACAAATTTTTGAAATGGTTACGCTTGATTGATATCATATATTCATAAGTAATGTCGGGCACAAAAAATACATCGAAAATCGTCATTTCTCGCTCGTTTTCGATGAAATTTTTTTCAATAGTAGATAAAAATTTATGTCGAATACGATCCAATCGGTCTGTTTGAGAATAAGTCATGTGTTTTCGTGTCAATATACAGACTTTTCAAAAAATTGGGATTTTTCAATGTTGCATCTTAAAGTTATAATGTTGAAATTTGGCTATAGAAGTCGATTTTTGGCGAAATTTTCGACCCTACTCGGGTTTTTCTAGTTGGGGAAATCGATTGCGCGCATTGTCGAAGCGAATTTCTCTAACCCTAGGACCTGTTGCAGTTCACGGAAATTGGAAATTGCATTTTTTAGTGTATTTTTGTGAAAATTTCCGATTTTCAATTTCCATTTTCCGATTTCCAATTTCCGTGAACTGCAACAGGTCCCTGGGAATACAAATTTTTGAAAAATTTTCGGGATAGTCACCTCGTAGATGTACCCCTTCCAGTGATCAAAATCAAAAAATTATTCAAATCCGTGCTCCATGTCGGAAAACCCGAATAACAAAGTTCTCCGAATTGTCTGAAATTTTGTTATTCAGGGATTTTCCGACATCGAGGACACGAATCTGAAAGAAATTTTTGATTTTGAGCACTGGAAGAGGGGTACCCCCGATGAGGTCTCTACCCCGAAAATTTCTCAAAAAATTTGTATTCCCGAATCAGAGTTAGAGAAATTGTTTCATGCCTCGAAAACCGCGCAATCGATTCCCCGACTAGAAAAACCCGAGTAGGGTCGTTTTGGCAAATTTCGTCAAAAATCGACTTCTATAGCCAAATATCAACATTGTAACATTTTAAGATGCAACATTGAAGAACTCCAATTTTTTGAAAAAGTCTGTATATTAACACGAAAACATGACTTATGCTCAAAAAGACCGATTGGATCACATTCAACATATACTCTTACCCACTACTGAAAAAATTTCATCGAAAACGAGCGAAAAATGACTATTTTTATGTATTTTTTGGGGGCCGACATTACTTATGAAACAACTCAATACTTTTTTCATAAAACACAATGGAGGGGGGGGGGGCACCCACGTGAAAAAATTTTCAAAAATTTTTCTGGAAATGACCCCTCTAGGAGTAAAAACATGCGGGGAATCTGAATTTGACATTTTCAAAGCGAAAAAAGGCTTCCCTGATTCAGGGAAAGCCTGTGTATTGAAGCAAAAAGTCACAAAAATCGCATTTTTGCGACTTTTTGCTTCAATACACAGGCTTTCCTTGAATCAGGGAAGCATCTTTCGCTTTGAAAATTTCAAATTTGGATTAACCCGTTTGACATATGTTGTTTGAAAAACGCTTCTCTGATCCAGGGAAAGCTTGTGTATTGAAGCAAAATAGTCGCAAAAATCGCATTTTTGCGACTTTTTGCTTCAATACACAGGCTTTCCCTGAATCAGGGAAGCATTTTTCGTCAAATTAACCGTTTGACATATGTTGTTTGATTATTAAGTTGATAGTCAACCGACCGTACGCGTGATATTAAAAATGTGTCTTGTTTGTGTTCTCCAAGTTTCTTCACTTGCTCAGTCTCGTTCTTTGTTCATACGCGTTGTCTCTTTTCTATTACGGGCAGTACATATTTACACAAATCGTGTTGTTCTAGTTTTTTATATTATAGAAGTTACTTTAATAATATCATCAAAAAATGATCAATGATCCGTTTTTATAAATCGAGAGGGTTTCATTTTCCAAATATCTTTAAAGGATCAGTCCACTCGGAAAAAAGTTGGCCATAATTTGTATATATACGTAAGGTTTATGAAAAATGGAGCATTTTTTGTTTTTACGACATGTTCTGAATCGTTGTAGTTTTTGAGAAAAATCGCGTGTAAAGTCTCGTCTGTGTATTACAGCGAAAACATGAACCAAATCTCTGAATCAATAAAATCTGTATATTGAAAAGAAAATAATTTAAAATCCTTGAACATTTAGAAAAAAAATACAGCATTTTTCTCTGCTCAGTGAAGCGAATAAAACGACACCAAAATTATCCAATTTGAAAACTGTTTTGGGTTATTGAAACGAAAACATGAATCAGAATTTTCGTTTCAATAACCCAAAACAATTTTTAAATTGAATAATTTTCTTGTCATTTTATTCGTCTCACTGACAAGGGATGATCAAATTAGGAAACGCGAATTTCACAAAATCACATATACAGGAAATTAGTACTACATATAAGCAATCACTATGCCAAATTTCAGAGGCGGACCTGCGGTATATCCAAAGATAGACCCTGTACAACATATGGTCCTTTGTAAGGTCCATAAACGGTGTATCACTATTTTTAAACGTGTTATATTAAAAATTATAAAGTTTTATACTGCGAATTTGATATATTCGGAAAATTCATGAAAAATGGAGCATTTTTTGTTTTTACAGTAAATTCTGAATCGCTAATGGCTTTGAGATAATCGCGTTTGAAGTTGGTTATTTTTTGGAATTGATATAGAATTTGAATTCCCGCCAAAATTGAAAATCAGGGTTTTGGCGGGAATTCAAATTCTAAACTAATTCCAAAAAATAGCCAACTTCAAACGCGATTATCTCGACAACGATAACGATCCAGAATTTACTGTAAAAACAAAAAATGCTCCATTTTTCATGAATTTTACGAATATATAGAAATTATGGCCAACTTTTTTTCCGAGTGGACTGATCCTTTAAGGTTTTAGATGAGTGAAAGTGACCAAACTATATTTCGTATGATAAAGTGTGTTATTTGCTCGGATAAAGCACATGGGGTTCATTTTGGAGTGAATTCGTGCCGAGCATGTGCGGCGTTCTTCCGTCGCTCGATAATCTACGAACGCAAGTATAAATGCCGGTTCGACAACAACTGTGATGTCAATAAAGGTAATTGTAACAACCCATTTCCGGTGTCCGGAAACGGGTTTGAATTTGCCTGAATATTGACGCGAAAACTCTGAATTTTACATTTTTTGTTAAAATACGCTTAATTATTGGGTGTATTTAAACAACAAAGACGTTATTCTTTATTAGCTCGATGAGACGAACAAAGCGACACCAAATTTATCCAATTTGAAAATTGTTTTGGGTTATTGCAACGAAAACCCTGAATCAGAGTTTTCGTTTCAATAACTCAAAACAATTCTCAAATTGGATAAATTTGGTGTCGTTTTGTTTGTCTCGTCGAGCTAATAAAGAATGCCGTCTTTGTTTTTTAAATACACTCAATAATTAAGCGTATTTAAAAAATGTAAAATTCAGGGTCTCCGTGTAAATATTCAGGCAAATTCAAACCCTAGGCAAAAAATTTTCATCATTTTTCGACGATGCAAAAAGATTTGGCTCCGAGTGGGGATTGAACCCAGGTTTTCAAATTTGAAGTCTGTGATGCTATCCACTAGACTATGAAACATACTTTACATAGTTTTTAGGAGTCCGCTGTGTATGCCGTTGTTGCCGTCTAAAAAAAGTATATTTTAGCAACAAAAAATATTTTTATTAACTTTCTTCTTAGTGTCTTGATGAAGGAATGGATGCAAAAGTCCTTGAAAAACATCCACCATCCAGCAAGACTATAGGATCTCCACCTGGAAGCGAAATGGAAACAACAGTAGTATACCCTGTACAAACAACAGTACACCCTGTAGTACAACCTTTCGCCATACCTAATTCAAGCTCGGCGTTCATGCCTGTCAACAGGAACATCGGACTTCAACCGATTCAAGATAATTTAACATTTGAAGATGAGAAATCCTATACGTTGTTGACAAAATCCCCTCCAAAACAGTTGTTGCCTTCGAACGACACGTTGTTGCATTTTCCATTGCCTTCGCAATCCAATTTTGTTTCGAATGTGATCAACAACCTCAATTTGGGGGCTCTCTTCGGCGCTGAGTTGCCTCGGCTACCGGTGAGGGTACACAAAAAGTTGGCATGAAAAATTCCTTTTTAGGTAGCCAATGCTGACCCAACACCGGTGACCAACGAAATTTGCAGAGGCTATCGCAAACTATGCTCACTAAGGAAGGCTACCGAAAGGCTTATTGAAACAACACAATCTCAGAAATTGTTTGACCCGATTGAGGGTACCACGGTCAGTTCAAAAGCATACCTGGGGGTCCATATTTTTCAAACATTTACAGAGGGATATAGGGGGCAAATCCGAAAAATTTACGAGGAAGTCCATTTCTGGACCCCCTGGTATGGTTCAAAGTTGTTAAATATATAAAAAATGGTTTAGTCCAGTGAGAAAAAGTTCTCATTTTTTGTTGATATTCAGAAAGTTCATGAAAAATGGAGCATTTTTTGTTTCTACGGCATGCTCTGAATCGTTGTAGTTTTCGAGATAATTGCGTTTGAAATTGCATGTTTTCGTTGTAATACACAAACTTTTTGAATTTTTAATCGATTTTTGCATCAATTTTTAAATTTTCATAAAATGAACATTGTAGCAATTTTTATAGCTAAATGAGACGAACAAAATGACACTAAAATTATCGAATTTGAACATTGTTTTGGGTTATTGAAGCGAAAATTCTGATTCATGTTTTCGTTTCAATAACCCAAAACAATGTTCAAATTGGATAATTTTCGCGTCATTTTGTTTGTCTCATTTAGCTATAAAAAATGCTACAATGTTCATGTTATGAAAATTTAAAAAATCGATGTAAAACTCAAATAAGTTTGTGTATTACAACGAAAACATGTAATTTCAAACGCAATTATCTCAAAAACTACAACGATTCAGAGGGTGCCGTAAAAACAAAAAATGCTCCATTTTTCATGAACTTTCCGAATATCAACAAAACATGGGCAACTTTTTCCCCACTGAATTGGTCCTTTAAGGAAATAACTGAAGCCAAATTCGACGAACATATGACCCTGATAAAACATGACCTTCCCTTGGTTTCAGAAATGCTCTCCGAACATTTTTTGCCATTTGGAAATTTGTCTACAGAGACAAAGGTTTGAATTTCAAATTTTTTAAATGACTAATAGCGTGGGGGGGGGGGATTTCGATCCCGAAATCCCGATGACGTTAATCCCCCAAAATGGCCTTTTTTACGATTTCGGGAGAGGCCGATTCCGTTTTTTTCAGAAAGTAAAAAAACAACAAAAATCCTAATGGTGTCTCCCGGTCGAAGGCCCGCGGGCGGACCATAAAATTTTAAAAAAATAGAAAAAATCATTCATCATCTGCTATTTTTTCACCAAAAATTTTCAATTTCTGAGCATTTTCAATACTTTATTTATGAATTGAAGAAATTTGGTTAGATAAATTTTTTTGAAAATTTTCAATTGTTACAAAGAAAAATATTAAAAATCGCAATTCCAAAAATCGGAATACCGAACCCGCCAGCCCTAATGGCTAATTATTTTTAGTGGACAATGATGCGGAATTTCTACCCGGCGTTTGTTGTTGCCGAACGGTCGTTCATCACATCGCAGATCATCTCGAATAAAGATGATGATAGGTAGTAATATTCAAGTTGTAATTGGGACATTGACACAGAGACAAGATAGCTCTAACTTAGATTTTTTCAAAAACTCAATTTTTTTTCAAAAATTCACATTTTTAAACAAATTCAATTTTTTTATGAAACGAGAGTGGGCGCATTCGATTCCTCGTCAAAAATTACCCTAGGGGGTTTGAAAAAAATTTAAAATTTTGTATAGCAAGGAAATTTCGATTTCGGATTTCGACTACGATTTCGATTTCGCGAAATTTGATGGCTGAAATTTCGATTTCGACATTACCGACTTCGTGGCACCACTAGGTTCAAGTGTGTCAAAAAATGTCTAACTTTGCCTGATTTTCAATAAAATCGTCGTGTTTATTGAAACGATTGATCATGAAGCATAAAATTGGTCGAGAAGCAAAAAAAAATCAATAAAATTTTATGCTTTATCGATCGTGTCAATAAACACGACGATTTAATTGAAAATCAGGCAAAGTTAGACATTTTTTGACAGCCTTGAATGCAGCCTAACAAAACAAATTCAGAGTTTTCTTATCTCGCCGACTCTACATCCACATCTCTAATATACCACATTTCTTCACAGTCAAAGAATGCAAATCTTCGCCTGAAGACATGGCCCAAGTTTTCGGAAGTACCTTTAGGAATATAAGAAGACATGTTTCAGATGTTCTCTTCGATCTAGCTATCACGGAACAAGAATTGTGTGCCCTGATGGGCATTCTTTTATGGAATGACTGTAATCAGTGTTTGAATCTGTTGGTGTTAAAGGACCAGTCCAGTAATTTACAATCATATGAAAAAATGATATATTTGGAAAGATTATGAAAAATGGAGCATTTTTTGTTTTTACGACATGTTCTGAATCGTTGTAGTTTTCGAGATAATTGCGTTTGAAATTTGTTACAAGCTCTTCGCTGTAATACACAAACTTTTTTGAATTGTTTGCGAAAAAATCGATTTTTTCAATTTTCATAAAATGAACATTGTAGTAATTTTTTATAGCTAAATGGGACGAACAAAATGACACAAAAATGATCGAATTTGAACATTGTTTTGGGTTATTGAAACGAAAACATGAATCAGAATTTTCGTTTCAATGACCCAAAACAATGTTCAAATTGGATAATTTTAGTGTCATTTTGTTCGTCTCATTTAGCTATAAAAATTGCTACAATGCTCATTTTATGAAAATTTAAAAAAATGCAAAAATCGATTTTTTTCGCAAAAAATTCAAAAAAGTTTGTGTATTACAACGAAAACATTCAATTTCAAACACAATTATCTCGAAAACTACAACGATTCGGAACATACCGTAAAAACAAAAAATACTCCATTTTTCATGATCTTTCCGAATATATCATTTTCCATATGGTTGTAACTTACTGGACTGGTCCAGCAAATCTGTTCGTACAACAGATTCAAACACCGACTGTAATTGTTTCATGTGAAATATTCAATGTAAGCCATTTAGTGATTGCTGGCCTTTCAATGGATGAGATCAAAATTATACTCCATGCAAAAGATGCGATCTATGCCGAGTTATATTCTCTTTGCCAGATCGGCGGCAGAAATCTCGAAGATGCGGGTATACGATTTTCGAAAATTGTCAACACAATGCCCATAATACAGGTTGTTTAGTGAAATTTTTCGATTGGCAATCACTTTTATTCGTTTAGAAGTTTGCTGGGGAAGTTGGCCAGAACTTTTCTCTCGTAAAACTCATGAATATTTTTGATGTAGATCCTTTTGTACACATGGTAATACCAAATACCTTTTAGGGCTCTAGGAAGGAAGAGTTGCCAACGAATATACAAAAACACAATAAAAGTTGCCTGAATTTCAGTCCAATCTCCGATATTGAAGCGATTTATTGTGAACACTACAAAATGAATCCTGCTCGTTGTAACATTCGTTGGCAACTTTCCGCTTTTTTTCGTTGTCAACCTTCTTCTAGAGCCCTTTTTAGGGAATTATTTATTGTATAAATATACTTTTGTGTTGCTCAAAAATTTGTCAACTAGTTTTACTACTTTTTTCATAGTTACATCTCATAGATCAGTTCACTCGGAAAAAAGTTGCCATAATTTATACAATATTCGGAAAGTTCATGAAAAATGGAGCATTTTTTGTTTTTACGGCACCCTCTGAATCGTTGTAGTTTTTGAGATAATTGCGTGTGAAGTTTCGTCTGTGTAATACAACGAAAACATTTGCCTAGCTTTCAAATTCCTGATTCAATCAAAATTTGTTTATTGACAAGAAAATAATTTGAATTTCTTGAGCATTTAGGAAAAAGTAAAATATAGCTTTTCTCAACTTAACGAGACGAATAAAATGACACAAAATTATTCAGTTTGAAAATCATTTTGGGTTATTAAAGCGAAAATTCTGATTCATGTTTTCGTTTCAATAACTCAAAATAATTTTCAAACTGAATAATTTTGGTGTCATTTTATTCGCCTTGTTGAGCTGAGAAAAATGCTATATTTACTTTTTCCTAAATGTTCAAGAAATTCAAATTATTTTCTTGTCAATAAAAAAATTTTGATTGAATCAGAAATTTGAAACAAATGTTTTCGTTGTAATACACAGAGACGAAACGTCACACGCAATTTTCTCAAAAACTACGATTCGGAAGATGCCGTAAAAACAAAAAGCTCCAATTTCATGGACTTTACGAATAGATATAAATTATGGCAACTTCCTCCATAGCATCATAAAAAATAAACGCTTATGAGAATTGTACAACTATTAATCATAATCACCCCTCATTAGAGGCTTGTAAAATTCGACACCAATTTCCGGAAGACATTCGCGTTGACGAATTTTGGATTTTTTTGAAACACATACATATTAGTGTGTGGAGAAGACGACGTAAGACTTTCTTCCGGTATAAATGCGGAAAATGACCACACACACACGTATTGGAGGATAACAATGGGGATTTTTTTGGATGATGTTTTTTTGGTTGCGTGCAACAAAAAAGTTTGTAAAAGTTTAATGAATTTCGAATGATAATTTATACATATTCGGAGAGTTGATGAAAAATGGAGCATTTTTTGTTTTTACGGCACCCTCTGAATTGTTGTAGTTTTCGAGATAATTGCGTGTAAAGTTTTGTCTATATATTACAACGAAAACATTTGTCTAGATTTCGATTTCCTGATTCCGTTCGCGGTTCGATTAGTCTCCCACTCGGTTTGGTTCGAATCGATTGAAAAAAACTTCTGACAAGTAACACTATCAACTTGCTACCCCCTCTGATTTTGACGAAACCGGTATCAAAAGATTCTTCATACCCGACTTGATTATAAACATTTTTTGGAATTTTTAGAGCTTCCCGAGGAGATACGTTTGAGGTTTGTTGAAAATACAGTAATTTGAATCAATTACTAATTTTTCCTGACTCAATAAAAGTTTGTTTATTGAAACGAAAATATTGGACATTAGAAAATTTAAAAATTACCGACCCATTTGGTACGAGCGATAGCTCATTGAATTCCTTATCGCCTCGAGAATTCAATGAGCTATCTCTCGCCCCAAACGGGCCTATAATTTTTGAATTTTCTAATGTCCGATATTTTCGTTTTAATAAATAAACTTTTATTGAATCAGGCAAAATTAGCAATCGATTCAAATTACTGTATATTCAACAAACCTAAAACGTTCGTATCTCCTCGGGGAAGCTCTAAAAATTCCAAAAAATTTTGTAATCAAGTCGGGTATGAAGAATCGTTTGAGACCGGTTTCATCAAAATCGGAGGGAGGGGGGGGGGGGGGGGGGGGGGGGAGAGTAGCAAGTTGATAGTGTTACTTGTGAGCCGATAATATTTTTTGTGCCAATTTCTTATACTGGATCGTTCGGCAAATTTTCAAAATTGCATCGAGAAGAAAGTCTTGTATTTTTATCTGAAAATCAACCTCTATGGGGTAATTTTAAGCAAAGAATCGATTGCGCGCATTTTCGAATAATGAAAAATTTGACCGGATAAATATTTTTTGCGCTAACATATTTGTATTCTTAAAAAAATTTTCGGCCTCCTCCTGCTTCATTTACAATCTTTCTGGTTGCGGATATATTGCATAATTAGTCAAAAGTGTCGAATTTTTTCAAAAAAAATTTCAAAAAATCGACATTTTTGACTAATTATGCAATATATCCGCAACCAGAAAGAATGTAAACCAGAATAGAAAGAATGAAGCCGGAGATATTTTTTTAAGCATACAAATATGTTAGCGCAAAAAATATTTATCCAATTTGGCCTGACCCTGATTCAGACAATTTTCGCTTTAATACAACTGATTCTTCCCTGGTTCCGATGAAGCTATTTTGATTTTTTTTTTAAGTCATGTTCGTGAGGTAATTTTAAGCGAGAAATCGATTGCGTGCATTTTCGAATAATGAAAAATTTTGCCTGACCCTGATTCAGGCAATTTTCAGACAATTTTTCGATTTCAATTTTAATTTGTTAACCCTATTTCTTATCCCCGCTTCTCAGCATACGAAATATGGACATTGACCACTCATTTGATAGTTCTTCGTGAGTATAATCGATTGCCAGCAAGAAATCTATTGAATTTGATCAATCGTTTCAATACACAGATCATATTGATGATCAATCCCTTCGTTTCAATACACAAACTCGTTTAAATTTTTCATGCAATTTTATTTCTTATCTATCTCGAAAGGGTTAACTAATTAGAATTTACTTCCCACGCAAAAGTTGATCGCCCCAACTTGAACTTATAAAAATTTTTGTTCAAAACTTGACTAGTCCTATAAGAAGACAACGACCCTCCCACTAAAACTCAACAAGATGTTGTCATTTTTTTATAAAATTATCCAAGTTAGCCCAAAACATTTACTATTATATCTTTATATGCAGACGTCATCAAGTTTTTTTCTTTCCTACATTTGATATAAAATTATGAAAAAGCATCGCTTGGGGCAAAATCTTACATGCTTAATTGGAATCGTTTTCCAAAACGACTCTCGCAAACTGAGCTAATTTATATGAGATCTGACGAGTCGTCGAAATCCCAGAAGTCGGAACTGCGGCATCGCGCAAGCCCACGTGTTGTTTGAACAAAAGTTGGATGCGCATATATTATTTGCTTATTAATTCGAGCTTGATCATGAAGTTATCGTTTTAAAGGGCCAGTCAAGTGGGGGAAAAAAGTTATCCATTTTTTTTGATATTCGGAAAGTTCATGAAAAATGGAGCATTTTTTATTTTTACGGTAAATTCTGAATCGTTGTAGTTTTCGAGATAAGTGCGTTTTACATTTTGAATTTGTGTACAGGCTTTTCGTTGTAATACACAAACTTTTTCGAATTTTTAAATCGATTTTTAAACTTTCATAAAATGAACATTGTAGCAATGTTTTATAGCTAAATGAGACGAACAAAATGATACCAAAATTATCCAATTTGAAAATTGCTTTAGGTTATTGAAACGAAAATTCTGATTCAGGGTTTTCGCTGTAATACTCAGACGAAACTTCACATACGATTATCTCGAAAACTACAACGATTCCGAGGTTGTCGTAAAAACAAAAAATGCTTCATTTTTCATGAACCTTCCGAATATATACAAATGTTTGGCAACTTTTTCCCCACTGGAGACTGGTCACTGGTCCTTTAAGAAATTTAAGTTATATTGCTTTTTTGGCTTTTTCAGATGCTTTAAACTTTAAGTTCGCTCAAAGTTCATGTTGGCAAAAAGAGGCGACGAAATTCATAACAACTTACGCCAAAATTTTCCCCAGGGATCCCTAAATTTTTCGAGACCAACTCAAACAAATGATTTTGAAAAAAATTCATAAAAATTGAAAAAATGCATTGCCAATTCGCCGCCCATATGTGTTATATTCAATTTTTGAGCGTGAGAAGAAGAAGAGATTTGTTTTCCGTAAATAAATTTGCTTGTTCTTAAAATTTATTTTCGAGTCGCATACGTTTATGAGGTTAAAATATCCTTCGAACGAGTCGACTCTTTCCATTGTTCAGACTTCTTGCTTTTGCGGAGGTGTGTCTTTGATTACTCGAAAGGGGAGGGTGTTCTTCGAATCAGAGCCTTATGCAATTTGTTTGGCATTATCCTAAAATTATGGTGCCTCAAGTCACGAATTGAGTGTTTTATTCTTGTTATTATTTATACGAGAATTGATGAGATTATCGAGATGATCATCTTTTCGTGATGATTACGTTTCAAATTAAGCATATTTTGTTGAAATCTCTGCTGCGCTTGAGTTGAATTCGATTCTAGTGCCACAATTAGTTTCCCATTTTTGGAATCTTGTACGCTTTGATTTTCGTCAGGGTTTTCGTGTCAATGTTCAGACACATTCAACTCCATTGACTCTAGCTAGATTTAACAATTATTAAGGGTGAACGCTAGCAGTCTCGGAACGCAATTTGAGACGTTAGCAGTCTCGAAATTCAACTATTTCGAGACGCTCGAAACGGGTTGAATTTGTCTGAACATTGACGAAAACCCTGAATTTGAATTTTTCTGAATATCGACACGAAAACCCTGAATCGAAATTCAACTATTTCGAGACGCTATCCGCCTTGAAATGATCCGACTCATTTTGAGACGCTGTCTCAAAACAGGTTGAATGTGTCAGAATATTGACACGAAAACCTTGAATTTTACGTTTTTTTGTGTTTAAATACGCTTAATTCTTGGGTGTACTTAAAAAGCAAAGACGGCATTCTTTATAGCTTGACGAGGCGAACAAAACGACACCAAATTTATCCAATTTGAGAATTGTTTTGGGGTTATTGAAACGAAAACCCTGAATCAGAGTTATAAAGAATGCCGCCTTTCTTTTTTCAAATACACCCAATAATTAAGCGTATTTAAAAAAATATATAATTCAGGGTTTTCTTGTCAATACTCAGACCAATTCGACCCGTTTCCAGACGGCTAGCATCGTGAATTATATCAATTTCACGACTGCTAACGTCATGAAATGCGTTTTTGCTAGCGCGCAGCCTAATCAACGCAAAAATGCGATTTTTGCGACTTTTTCAATACGCAATACACCTTCCCTGAATCAGGGAAGCGTTTTTTCGCTTCGAAAAATTTTAATTCGGATTCCCCCAGCATGTTTTTATCCCTAGAGGGATTATTTATAGAAAAATTTTTTTCACGTGGGTGGAATTGTGTAAGTAGCTCCCGAAATTTCTAAAAATGGACTTCAAAATCCAGTATCACCGCACAAGCTTGTATCTTATTCATGCTGTTTTTCAACAAAAGAATTTTGAGGAAAATATTTTTGAAAATATGGAATCGTTGAGGATTTCGAAGAAATGGAAAAAAAGAGTTGTAAATTTTCAATGATGCATATTTTATAAGACCTTTTTTCCAATTGGGGAGGCTCATGAACTTGTTTCCAAATATCCATTTTCTCATGAATCTGTGCATGTGAAATCAACAACAAGAAGTTGTGTGTCGCGTGTTAGTATACAATTTTCCTGAAAAATAGGTTTTTTTGTTCCTGTTTTGTTGGAGATACTTGATGTCACTAGGCTAACGTTAGGTCCTTGTAAGACAAATAATTGACGTAATTATGGAGGTAACAGTGATACAAAGTCGCAAAAATGCGATTTTTGCGACTTTTCGCTTCAATACACAAGCCTTCCCTGAATCAGGGAAGCGTTTTTTGGGAGCTACATGAGAACTTGTTTCAAAACATCCATTTTCGCATCAATCTGTGCATGTGAAATGAACAACAAGAAGTTGTGTGTCGCGTATTAGTATACAATTTTCGTGCAAAATGGGTTTTTTTGTTCCTGTTTTGTTGGAAATACTTGATGTCACTAGGCTAACGTTAGGTGGCTTGTCAGCAACTGCCCCAAAGGAAAGTGCCCCCTCCAGACTACTGTCCCCTTCAGACAACTGCCCCAATGGGAAAGTGCCCCTTTCAGAAAACTGCCTCATTTGGACAACTACCCCAGCGGATAACTGGCAGTCTGAAGGGGGCAGTTGTCTGGAGGGGACACTTTCCCTTTGGGGCAGTTGTTGACAAGCCACGTTAGGTCCTCGTAAGACAAACAATTGGCATTATGGAGGGGGGGGGGGGGGGGGGGTAACATGATACAGTCAACTTTTAGTGACACCCCCATGGAGGATGTCACTAAATCGAGAGTTTACTATATTTATACTTTTATGCATCTATACGTGGTCGTATTGACGGAAAAATTCTTGCGAGGGGTCACTAAATCGAGATGTTTTGTTGGAGATACTCGGTGTCACTAGGCTAAAGTTAGTGACATCCCAGGGAGGGTGGGGTGTCACTAACTTTAGCCTAGTTAGTGACACCCCAGGGAGGGTGTCACTAAATCGAGTTTGACTATATTTATACTTTTGCAATGCATCCCTGAGTGGTCGTATTGGCGGGAAAATTCTCGGAAGGAGTCACTCGAAATATCACTAAATCGAGAGTTCACTGTAGAGCAATGGGGGAGGAAAAAATCCCCGTGATCCCTTCGTGATTTTACCGAAATCGATTGCGCGCATTTACTAAGCGTGAAAATGTTTTCTTGACCCTGATTCAGGGAATGAAGTTGGTGTGTGTCTATAAAAAAGTGTCACTTCAACTTTACGTTGGAGTACCGTGATTGGTTATTCGTGGTGAAATCGTTTGAAAAAAAATGCAAATTTTTTATTTT
>OZJO01015188.1:0-14615 GCA_900406225.1 Acrobeloides nanus | reverse complement strand
TTTTCCGCAAAAAATTCAAAAAAGTTTGTGTATTACAACGAAGAGCTTGTAACAAATTTCAAACGCAATTATCTCGAAAACTACATCGATTCAGAACATGCCGTAAAAACAAAAAATGCTCCATTTTCATGATCTTTTCGAATATATCATTTTTTCATATGATTGTAACTGGCTGGACTGGTCCTTTAAACCTAGGCTTAGGCTTAAATCTAGGCCTAAGTTATGAAAAAGAGTCTACCAACCACAAATTGAAGCCAACAGCGAAGACTTTCCACTTCCGACTCGACCAACAACACCAATAAGTTCTCCCTGTTTGATATTCAAATTCAAGTCGACCAAATGTCTGGTAGACGAAGAAGAATCTTTGACAGAATCCCATGTAAATGTGCAATTTTCCATATTTACTATAAAAAAATATGGTGTCGTGTCAAACTTGAACTTTCGGAAAAAGTTCCCCTCGTTGCCGCCACTTAACGTTTACTAAACTCGGAAAAAAAATTTTATTTTCTTCCGGAAATTACCCATTTATTGGCAATTTGATGCGAAAAATCGATTGCGCGCACTTCCGCAACCTGAAAGCCGCAGAAAAATGGTGAAAATTCGTTTTTCTCGAGAAATGGAAAATGTTAGCGACCACGCAGGGACTCATGGGAGGATATTTGTTCATTTCTCAAGAAAATCAAATTTTCACCATGTCAACGTTAAATGGCGGGGCAACCAGGGAAACTTTTTTATCAACCTATATCAGATGTATTCGTCTCTAGTCGATGGAAATGCCTTTCATCCAACTCATCTGCGTCCAAGAATTCTGATATCCGCCTCATACTAACAAATGCTCTGATCGATTCGCTGACCAATACTGGCAGCTGGTTGGCCGAATAGCGCATCATTTGGAAGAGCATTAGACAAGAGAAGGCCACTTGAGGTGTTAATGGATGGCCTTCAATGAGGGTATAGGCAACAAAGCATGCTATGGTTGCCAAAATAGGGCACATTGTGAATGAGGACTCCATGAGTCCGATGCCGATGTAATTGGCTTTTCGAAGCTCCGTTGTTTCTCGCTCACGAAGTTGAGCGATACGTTTTTGAATTGGAGGCTCCCATGCATAGAGCTAAACAACAGGGCATTAGGCCTTTGGTTACGGTTAGGGTGCGCGTTAACAGTCGTGGAACGACTTTCACAACGATTTCTGGAAGCTAGTCGTCCGGAAATCCGAACTCATTTCCAGAAATCGTCTGAAAACGGGTTTGAATTTGCGTGAATATTGACACGAAAACCTTGAATTTTTCATTTTTTGAAAATACGCTTAATTATTGGATGTATTTTAAAAAAACAAAGACGGCATACTTTATAACTCGAAGAGACGAACAAAAAGACACCAAATTTATCCAATTTGAGAATTGTTTTGGGTTATTGAAACGAAAATCCTGAATCAGAGTTTTCGTTTCAATAACTCAAAACAATTGTCAAATTGGATAAATTTGGTGTCGTTTTGCTCGTCTTCGTCGAGCTATAAAGAATGTCGTCTCTGTTTTTTGTGAAATGCGTTTCACGACTGCTAGCGCACACTCTAACCATCGCCGTAACCCAAGGTCTAGTGCCAAAAAAGTTTTTACTTTAAGAACTTTGATCCCACTTAAAACATCACTCATCAGTTTTAACCTTGCATCTTTGAACTCCATTTGCTTTTCCTAAAACTTGTGTTAATACGATTTTTTAATGGACATGGTACCTCAAATTTAGATTGCAACTCAGCAGCATATGCATTTAAGGGCACGAAAAGAAAGACGGTAGCCACACCATACCAAGCACTATGTCCCAAAACAATGAACAAGAGGATAAAGCAGAAACCGATCTATATTCTTACAGTGATTTTTTGTTGTTGAATAATTGAGTTTGAAATTTGAATTTGCGTTCATGTTTTCGTTGTAATACACAAACATGAAAAGCAGGTTTTCGTTTCACTCACCCCAAAACAATTTTCAAATTGAATAATTTTGGTGTTTAGCTATAAAAAATTATAGCAACAATGTTCATTTGATGAAAATTTAAAAAATCGATGCAGCAATCACTTTTCAAAAAGTTTGTGTATTACAACGAAAACATGAACGCAAATTCAAATTTCAAACTCAATTATCTCGAAAACTACAACGATTCAGAACATGCCGTAAAAACAACAAATGCTCCCATTTTCATGAACTTTACTAATATATCATTTTTACATATAGTATTTTTCGAGTGTACTGGTCCTCGAATATACCATTTTTACTTACATTAAGTGGAGAATAGATGAACTCGTTTAATCTAAACCAAAAGAATCGAATTCGGTTGACATCGGTCGTCACCATGTTCACAAATTCACCAGCCGACGTTTTCGCTCTGGCTGCTGGAGAGAGCTTCAACATCTGGAAAATATTGTTTAGTCTGTTTCATGACAGAACCCATGCTTATAAGATTAAACAACCGCCGTCCTAGCCACTTGACTATTGGGTAGAGAAACTTTTTTTCGAAAAAAAAGTTTTACTCACTGGAGATCGAACCTGGGGGCCCAATGTTGTTTAACTTGCCAGATCGGACTGGCAGCTTTCTTATCCACTGCATTATATAGCATACATGGGCAAGGGGGGTTGGTCGAAAACCCAAATGCAATACGTTTGTCGACCAAAAAAAAAACGTCGCAGGTCGGTGCTTCGCGCCGATCTGCGATACAATTTTTCCCTCATCCATCACACCCAACTGCGACATGTTTTCTACATTTTACCCCCTTGCGGCGATATGGGGGTGGGTCAACCCACCCCTTGCCCACGTATGAAATCGAACCATATAGTCGAAATTTTTTTTTAGCTACCATGAAACTTTTTATTGAATCAGCAATGTGTACATTGAAACGAAAAGAAACGTGGATCCTTATATAGCTTTTGGTGGTCGTATGGCGGGAAAATCAGAATCAGTACTAACTACTACTACAGACTACTACTACTACAAACTACTACTACTACAGACCACTATTACTACAGTTCTAATCCTTATTTTTCCACTACTACTAGTAGTCTGGAGTAGTTTGTAGTAATAGTCTGTAGTAGTTTGTAGTGATAGTCTGTAGTGGTAGTAGTAGTCTATAGTAGTTAGTACTAATCCTAATTTTTCCCGCCATACGACCACGCAGGGATGCATCAAAAAAGCTATATAAGGATCCACATTTCTTTTCGTTTCACTATACACTTTGCCTGATTCGAAATTCGCATAAAAATCGAATTCAAATTGAACCTATAAAATGTCGAATTTTCAAAAAGTTCCAACACGAACCCACTGGACTTTCCCTGGTTAGTTTAAAAAATGCCCTCAAGAAAAAATCTCAAAAAGCCACAATTTTGATTGGTGAGAGTGCAAGGCCGACAGCAGTGCAATAAGCGATCCGACTGGAGAATCTCGAAGAAGCTTGAGCTGAGAGGCTAGACAACTAGCCAAAGGTGTCTCTCTAGGCTCGGCAATCCACACTCAATAGATCCTCATCGATTCGATTCGTTCATTGATACATTCGAGCCTGGCTTTCAACTTGATTATTACTAGCGGGATTGATCGAGTTTCAACTTTAGTAGTTTTTTAAGTTTGGTTACAAATCGCGAATTTTTGGTCAAATTTTTAAAAATTTGGGGAGCTACTACACAATAGGAAATTTTTTCGAAAATTTTTTTTGGAAATGATCCCTCTATGGGGTAAAAACATGAGGGGAATCCGAATTTGACATTTTTGAAACGAGCAAATGCTTTGAGAAAAAATTCAATTTTTGAGCAAAAGTTCGATTTTTAAACAAAAATTTCTTTAAAACGAGTACCATATCATAGGTTTTGGGTTTTCTCCATAGCTGAATGGCTAATGCGCTCGACCTTGGCTCAAAGGGCGCGGGTTCGGTCTCACGCCCAAAAGTTATTTTTTTATTTTGTTGCCAAAATTCATGCAAATTTTTGCATATCTATATTTTTATTCGGGGAACATAATGGCGCTATTATTTTTGCATGAAAACTTTTGGAAAAATTGAAAAAAAACTTTTTTGAGATTTTTCCAAAAGTTTTCATGGAAAAAGAATAGCGCTAGCGTGATCCCCGCATAAAAATATGTATATGCAAAAATTTTCATAAATTTTGACATCAAAATTTAAAAAATGACTTTTTAGCGCGAGATCGAACCCGCGCCCTTTGAGCCAAGGTCGAGCGCATTAGCCATTCGGCCATGGAGAAAACCTAAAACCTACGATATGGTACTCGTTTTGAAGCACTCGGCGAGCTGAGTCGATTGACGACATTTTTTTTTATTTTGACCCTTGCCAGCATTTTTTCGGCATTTTTTACGCGCCATGTTGGGGAAGTCATCATGTTGAAAAGTGTCTAAAAGTTTTATTACTTGTTCAAATCAATCTTGACCTTAAAGGACTAGTCAATCGAAAAAAACACTATGAAAAAGTTATATATTCGGAAAGTTCATGAAAAATGGAGCATTTTTTGTTTTTACGGCATGTTATAAATCGTTATAGTTTTTGAGATAATTGCGTTTGAAGTTGACGATTTTTGAAATCTGTGTATTACCACGAAAACATGAACGCAGTAAAAATTCGCCCACTGAATAAATCAAAGTTGTGTATTGGCGAGAAAATTTTCGTTTTTCATCGACTTAAGAAAACTACCAAAAATTTTTTTTTAATTTTCGCGTCAATACACAACTTTGATTGATTCAGGGACGAATTTTCACTGCATTCATGTTTTCGTTGTGATACACAGAAGTTTTATATTGACACGAAAATTTTATAATTTTTTCGTTTTTTATCGATTTATGAAAACTGCCAAAAAGATTTTGTTTGAATTTTCGCGTCAATACACAAGTTTGATTGATTCAGGGAGGAATTTTCACTGCATTCATGTTTTCGTTATGATACACACAAGTTGTGTATTGGGCTAAAATTCAAAATTTTTAAAATTAATTTTCGTAAGTTGATGAAAAACGAAAAATTTCGCGTCAATACACAACTTCTGTGTATTACCACGAAAACATGAACGCAGTGAAAATTCGTCCCTGAATCGATAAAAGTTGTGTATTGATGCGAAAATTTTTAAATTTGTTTCGTTTTTTATCCATTTATGAAAACTGCCAAAAAAAATTTTGTTTGAATTTTCGCTTCAATACACAACTTTGATTGATTCAGGGCGAATTTTTACTGCGTTCATGTTTTCGTTGTAATACACAGATTTTTCACAAATCGCCAACTAAACGTAATTTTCTCGAAAACTACAACGATTTAGAGGTTGTCGTAAAAACAAAAAATGCTCCATTTTTCATGACCTTTACGAATATATAACTTTTTCATAGTGTTTTTCCCGGATGAATTGGTCCTTTAAGCTCCTTCGTCAAAAATTAAAATCTCAATTATGCAAGACAAAACTTGTCGAATGTCCTCGAAAGAAAACAACAGCTGGGAAATGAATGAGTTATCGATCCTCTAGGGGCATTTATCCAAACTCCTTTTCGAATAGCTTATACTACATGGCCTATGGCATCAAAAGAGACTGCTCGAAGAAAAAGAAGTAGTAGAATATAGACCAGCGACACTCACTTGCTAATAAAAGATACATCATTTTTCGTCTTCCGTGTAAGTGTTGTTGTCTTTATGCTAATCCAGGCGTTTTTCGGCCGGAAGATGTTGTTATTGGAGACGAGCTGGAAAAAAAGTTCTTTTGATAGCCTTTTTTTGACATTTAATTTGACTAGATCCGTGTTTTTGCTATTACAGAGTGGCGCAAAAAGTGGAATTTATATATTTTTTTGACCTTAAAATTTATTTTTCAAAAAAACGCTTGAAAACGCTTCCCTGACCCTGAATCAGGGAACATTGAAGCGAAAATCGAAAAGTGTGTATTGAAGCGAAAATCGAAAATTTTTAGATTTTCTGCCTGAAAGTGACTTTCTGGGGGTAATTTTATGCGTGTAGAGAAATCGATTGTACGCATTCTTGACCCTGATTCAGGGGATGCTATCCCGTATTGAAGCGAAATCTCGGGACTTCCCTGAATCAGGGTCAAGAAAGTATGTTCGGGAATCGAGAATGCGCGCAATCGATTCCCCGTGTGGAAAAACCCCTATGGTGGCAATTTCGAGCCCAAAAATGCATTCTTGCCCAAGAAGGCTACGTGGCTTCTTGGCCCCTGAATCAGGGGATTTTCAAAAATTTCCTGGGTATCCAGGAAATTTGAGAAAATCCCCTGATTCAGGGAAAAAATTGGATCCTCACGAGTTTTTCTATTTTGACGAATTTTTAAATTTTTGACGAACTTTTTGATTTTGACAAATTTTTCAATATTTGACGAATTTTTCATTTTTTAACATATTTTTTTTATTTTTGATGAATTTTTAATTGTTGAAAAAATGACCATTTTCGCTTCAAAAATCCAAATTTTTTCCCTGAATCAGGGTCAGGAGAGCATTATCATGGTTCGGGAATGCGCACAATAGATTCCCCGCATCAAATTACCCCTAGACAGCCGGTTTTCCGGCTAAAATTTTGAACAATTTACGTTTTCGCTTCAATACACTTATTCCTTCCTTGAATCAGGGTCAAGGAAGCGTTTTCATGCTTCAAAAAAGCCACTCATTTTGCGCCAACTTGTAAATTTGTTATATGTTTATTTTCACTTTTTTTTGAATTTTTTTATTTAAACCTTGAGTAAAAAAATGTAATTCGAAAATTTCCAAGTCTCGATATTTTTATTTCCAATTTGGAGTCGTTGGAAAATTTTCAGCCAATTTTATTGCATTGCTCGAAGGAGTCAAATTGGTACCTATCCATTTTTTATGATAATAAAAAATGCGCACGACATTTATTTTTCATTGATTGGATAAAATTTATTTAACGCTTTTTTTCTTTATTAGTCATTTTAGCAAAAAATTTAAAAATCATGTAAATTTGGCTTGAAAACACTTCCCTGATTCAGGAAAATAGATCTGTGTATTGAAGCGAAAATCGAAAAAATTTGAAATTTCTCCCTTAAAATCATATTTCTGAGGGTAATTTCATGTGGGAAATCGATTGCGCGCATTCCCGAATCTTGAAAATGCTTCATTGATTCTGATTCAGAGAAATAAGAGTGTGTATTGAAGCGAAAATCGAACATGTGCTAATTTCCTTGAATCAGGGCCAGGGAAGCGTTTTCAAGCTTCGAGAATGCACGCAATTTGATTCTTCACATAAAATTACCCCCAGGAAGATGATTTTGAGGCAGGAAACCCAAAAGTTTTCGATTTTCGCTTCAATACACATACTCCGATTTCCTGAATCAGGGTCAGGGAAGCGTTTGCAAGCTTCGGGAATGCACGCAATCGATTCCCGCATAAATTCGATTTTGAGCAAAAAATTTATTTTTGACCAAAAATTCGATTTTGACCAAATTTTGTGCTCTATCACATAGTATCAACCATAGTTGCACAACCCCGGTACCCCTCGGTAAAATTCGACTGGGGTAGGTCATGGGGTAGGGAGGGGGGTGGACCATGAGGTGGGGAAGAGGTAGGTCATGGGGCGGAAGGGAGGTAGGTCATCGGTCTCCGGCGCCGATTTTTTTTAGAAGGTCTAAAAAAAGGTCGCCAAACTGCGGAGGGGTGGGTCATAAAAGCAAAAATTTTGGACCGGGGACTGTGCAACTGTGGTATCAACTCTCCAAAAGTGGACTGGTTCTATAATAAAACAATGTCAAAATTGATCAAGATTTTCGAGATTGTTAAAAAATTGAACAAAAGTTTTTGTTATAATCTCGCTTTCCATCTCCCAAAAATTTTGTGAAGAAAAACCTTATGCAACTGCCATTTATCTTCGAACAGCCGTTTTCAATTTCGCATAAGTTTAAAGTTGGAGCAAAAACATAGTTGCGCTGTGTGCCCCTCTGCTTTTTTATTATGCCGTTCAAAATCCAAAAAATTCTTCGTTCGAGCCCATTAAATGCATAGCTGGTTGGAAAATCTTAAATCCTACCGAGAATCGTTTGCATTTTGCTTCTTCCATTATTTGCAGCTAAACTGAGCTCATAATTACTAAAACACGTCAAAGTATTTTTCTTCTATTTATTCATCTATAGATGTCGTCACTTGGAGATTAAACGAATGAAAGAAGGGAAGAGAGAAAGGCATTCTAAATTTTCCACTCACGGCTTTGCTTATATTCATTAAGAAAATGTGTTAGTGTATGTGTGTGTGTCATTGGTTTGAAATTAACTTGTACCTTTTATAACGCTGTTCCTAATAATAGAGATTGCCGAAGGGATTTATGTCTTAAGGCAAAAATTTTTTGCTCTATTTATTGTAAAAGAATTTTTTTGAAAATCAAAATTTTTGCCCTAGCGGGATCGAACCTACGGATCCAACGTTGCTTAACTTCCAGATCGGACGGGCGGCGCCTTGGACCACTTGGCCATTGCTCCTGGACTTTTTTTCTCATTGGCGGAGGAAACGGTCTTTATTAATTGGGCTTTTAAAAAATTATATATGAATTCGAGTACATTATTTGCTTAAATTTAACGGAATACTCCTTCAAATTTCCGGTATATTCTGTTATTTTACGCTATTCTGAGCAGCATTCAGGAAAATTTTTTTTAATTCGTGTTAAATTATAAGCAAAAGTAAAAATCCGATTTTTATCGTGAACTTGGCTCAGTGGTAGTGCTCCAAGTTTCAAGTCTAAAGGTCTCGGGTTCGAATCCCATCTGAGTCGATTTGATTTTGCTTGCGAAAAAAACTGGTCTATGGTTAGAAAACTTTTTTAAAAATTTTTTTGAAAAAAAGTTGTCTAACCATTTTTTTGCAGGCAAAATCAAATCGACTCAGATGAGATTCGAACCCGAGATCCTTGGACTTGAATCTTAGAGCACTACCACGGAGCCAAGTTCACGATAAAAAGCGGATTTCTAATTTTGCTTATAATTTAACATGAATTTTTTTTAACAACTTTTTTTGCAAAAAATTTGTTTGAATGTTGCTCAGAATAGCTTCAAATAACAGAATAGACCGGAAATTTGAAGGAGTATTCCCGTGTTAAATAATGTTTTTGACCAATTTTTGTAGTTTATAGACAAGCAAATTCGTGCTCAAAACATTTTTTTATAACTTTATTTAAGTGCCTTATTTTGTGACGGCTATACTATTTTTTCTTGATCCTATTGAATGTCTAAACAACTTGCTTAAAATCTTGACGAACCAACTTGAATTGCACCGGAAAGCAAAAGATGACAGACAAGGAAGAAACTGGAGCCGGTGAGCAGGATGACGTTTCATTTCTTCGAACGGTGGGTGTTGAATAAAAACTTTTTAAAAATTAAAAAAAAAAATTTTTTCTCTTAATTTATGGTCGAATAAATTTTTCATACCTATAAAATGCGCATAATCGATTCCCCGTCTAAGAAAACCCTAGTAAGTTCGAAAATTTTATCCAAAATCGACTTCTATAGCTAGATATCAACATTTTCTTATTAAGTTCCATCTTTGAAAACATGATTTTTTGAAAAGTCGTGTATATTGGCACGAAGACATGAGTTTCCTCCAAAAAGAAGACCGATTGGATCGTATTCAACATACCTCTTTACTACTATGAAAAAAGATTTTTATCGAAAAAGAAATGGCGATTTTAGTTGTATTTTTTGGGACACAGATACTTATGAAACAAATACATAAAGATCGATTTTTTGGTCAAAATTCGATTTTTTGAACAAAAAATTGAATTTTGCCAAAAATCGAATGTTGGCCAAAAAATCGAATTTTGGCTCAAATATCGAATTTTTTGGTCAAAATTCGATTTTTTGAACAAATTCGATTTTTTGACCAAAAATCGATATTTTGGACAAAAATCATATTTTGGCTAAAAATTTGAATTTTAGCCAAAAAAATCGAATTTTGGTAAAAAAAATCGAATTTTGTCAAAAATCAATTTTTTGGTAAAAAATCGAATATGATCAAAAAATCGATTCATGGCTAAAATTCAATTTTTTGGACAAATTCGATTTTTTGGCCAAAAAATTGAATTTGGTCCAAAATATAGGTTGTTTTTTCGGGAAATCACGAACTCGGGATTTTGAATAAGAACTTTTTTTAAAATTTTCTTTTCAATAATAAATTAATATTGAAAATTAGGCAATAAAAGTAAGCAAATTTTTCTGAAAAACACGTAATTTTCAAAATGCTACTCCTCCGCCAAATTAACAGATTTTTGAGAAATTTTATCGCAAAAATGAAGATGAAGTATGGCTCTACAACACCAAGATCTCTGATTTTGCAAATTTTGCTTTTTTTCGTGAATAAAATATTCTTCAAAACTTAGTACCACTATTTTTTTACGAAAAAAGCAAAATTTGCAAAATCGGAGACCTTGGTGTTGTAGAGCTATACTTCCTCTTCATTTTTGCGAAAAAATTTCTCAAAAATCTATTAACTTGGCGGAGAAGTAGCATGTTGAAAAGTACATATTTTTCAAAAATTTGTCAAAGTTTTTATTCAAAATCCTGAGTTCGTGATTTCCCGAAAAAACAACCTATATCGAATTTTGATCAAAATTCATATTTTGGCTAAAAAATTGAATTTTAGCCAAAAAAAATTGAATTTTGGTCAAAAAATCTAATTTTGTCCAAAAAACTGAATTTGGTTTAAAAATCGAATTTTAGCCAAAATTCGATTTTTTTTTACTAAATTCAAAAATTCGATTTTTTGGCCAAACTTTTGGCAAAAATCGATTCATGGCCAAAATTCGATTTTTTTTTATCAAACTTGATTTTTTGGCCAAAATTTGATTTTTGACAAAATTCGAAATTTTAATTTTTTTTGGCCAAAAATCAAATTTTGACCAAAATATCGAATTTTGGCCACAATTCGATTTTTTTTACTAAATTCGATTTTTTGGCTAAAAAATCGATTTTTTCGTCAAAATTCGATTTTTTTAATCAAACTTGATTTTTGGCCAAAATTTGATTTTTAGCAAAATTCGAACATCCTTATACACATAAAACAAGTTTATACTGCAATAAAAAATCCATTGACTGTTTAACTCATTCTGCCTAGTATCATAGATCAATGTCATTGTCTCGAATGAAATTCATCCGCATCGGCTTGATCTACCCGCGCGATTTCCACCCGTTCGGCTTGCCTCAAAAATCAAGTCTCCAAATGTAAACATACAAAGCAATCAGCAATTTACTCACGTTTGATTTCTCGAGTACAATCTCGGCTTTTTTTGATCGAATTCCAGACGGTGCTCCACTTCGATCTGTAAATTCAACTTATGCGAACTTAAGTTTCGACCTTAGTAATGCTCCTTCTACATTTACCCTTTCTGTGCTCGCCATTTTTGATATTCCTTCATCGCTTAGCCAACTCTTTCTTTTATTTGGATTATTTTCAACTGGCTTTGCTATAAAGTTTGATCATGGATACGTTCAAGATGCGAAGATACGGATCTACAAAGAAGAAAAATTTGAATCGTGCTTTTTCAAATATGCAAGACCATAGTCCTCCTATGAGCCCCACCACTGAATCGCCATCGATGCTTCGGAGGATAATTTCGAGTCAGGAGAAGGGCAAAATGCGTTCGATACTGGATCAGCAAGATTTCATTGATATTGATAATCAACAATATATTAATAAGGTCTTCAATCAATCACACGTGGGCGCGTGGTCTGTCGTAATTTTTTTTTAAAGCACAACCCTCTTGGCCCCAGCACAACCCCACAATCCTAGTCTGTCGTAACGACAGACCAAAATAATAAAATCACCCCCTCCCCCAGCACGACCCTCTTTCCTCTCCCCCAGGCACAACCCTCTCGACCCCTCGGCACAACCCTCCGACCCTGCCCTGTCGTCACGACACTCCGCAGCCCACGTGTGCTTCAAATAATTCTTTAACACGGGAATACTCCTTCAAATTTCCGGTCTGAGCAGCATTCATAAAAATTTTTTGAAAAAAAGTTGTTAAAAAAATTCATGTTAAATTATAAGCAAAAACTAAAAATCCGATTTTGATAGTGAACTTGGCTCAGTGGTAGTGCTCAAAACTTTAATTCTAAAGGTCTCGGGTTCGAATCCCACCTGAGTCGATTTGATTTTGTCTGCGAAAAAAAGCTGGTTAGACAACTTTTTTTTCAAAAAATTATTTAAAAAAAGTTTTCTAACCATAAACCAGTTTTTAAAAAATGTAAAATTCAGGGTTTTCGTGTCAATGTTCAGACACATTCAACTCGTTTCGAGACGATTAGCGTTAGTGAATTTGAGGCGCTAGCAGTCTCGAAATTCGACTATCCCGAGACGTTAGCCGTCTCGAAACGGGTTGAATGTGTCTGAGCATTGACACGAAAACCATGAAGAGGCTAGTGCCTCAAATTGCTTTTCAAGATTGCTAGTGCGTTCATCCTAAACAAAAATTCGAATTTTAGGGTGATATTGTTGCCTTGACTTGCACATCCCATACCAAGGATGGCCAAATTGGAACTGAACGGGTCTGTATGTGCACGGAAGGCTTTGGTAATCGGATGTGCACACTGGAAAATGTTTCGGACAAAGTAAACAAATTTCTCACTTTATAATAACTAATTAAATTTTAAAGGACCAGTGGGGGAAAAAGTTGCAAATTTTTGTTGATATTCGGAAAGTTCATGATAAATGGCGCATTTTTTGTTTTACGGCATGTTCTGAATCGTTGTAGTTTTCGAGATAATTACGTTTGAAATTTTGAATTTGTTACAAGATCTTCGTTGTAATACACAAACTTTTTTGAATTTTTTGCATTGAACTTTTAAATTTTTTTAAAATGAACATTGTAGCAGTTTTTATAGCTAAATGTGACGAACAAAATGAGACCAAAATGATCCAATTTGAAAATTGGTTTGGGTTATTGAAACGAAAATTCTGATTCATGTTTTCGTTTCAATAACCCAAAACAATTTTCAAATTGGATAATTTGGGAAGTTCAATTTTTTTTCCAATTTTTTGATTTGTGTTAATTTTTTTCGATTTTTTTGAATTTATTTATATTTTTTCGATTTTTGTCAATTTTTTTCGATTTTTTCAATTTTTTTATTTTTGTCAGTTTTTTTCGATTTTTTTCATTTAGCCAAAAAACTACTACAATGTTCATTTTATGAAAATTTAAAAAATCGATTTAAAAATTCAAAAAAGTCTGTGTATTACGACGAAAACATGTACACAAATTGAAAATTTCAAACACAATTCTCTCGAAAACTACGATTCAGAACATGCCGTAAAAAGAAAAAATGCTCCATTTTTCATCAACTTTCAGAATATCAAAATTGGCAACTTTTTTCCCCGTTGGACTGATCCTTTAAGGACATCCCACCGGACATAGCAATGTGTATGCTGTACATCGATAACGCTCTTTCTGTTAGAGCATTACAAGAAATGATGAGTGTTGAAAAAGAAATAAAAGGAACTTCGGGTGGCGGAGGCCATAAGACCCTGCTCTATGGTCATGCTGTACAGTTGAAGCATGTCCAAAGTGAAATGTATCTAGCATGTCTTTCATCATGCTCATCCAACGATAAGTTGGCCTTTGATGTTGGCGTGCAGGAATCGAATGAAGGCGAAGCTTGTTGGTGGATCATCCATCCGGCGTCGAAGCAACGATCTGAAGGCGAGAAAGTCCGTGTTGGAGACGATGTTATTCTTGTTAGTGTTGCCACGGAGAGATATTTGCACATGTCCGTGAATAAGGGCAATCATTACATGGTGATCGCGTCTTTTCATCAAACCTTGTGGAATATCACTTCGGTTAGTTCGGGAAGTGTTCGAATGAGGAATATGGGTAAGAAGATTCAAGGACTAGCTCGGTAGGAAAAAAACGTTGCCATTTTTCGTATATATTCGAAAGTTCATGAAAAATGGAGCGTTTTTTGTTTTTACGGCATGCTCTGAATCGTTGTAGTTTTTGAGATAATCGTGTTTGAAATTTGAATTTGCATTCATGTTTTCGTTGTAATACACAAACTTTTTGAATTTTTCAAAAATTATTCATTTTTTTCAATTTGGAAAAAATTCGAAAAAATAGAGAAAATATGAAAAAATAGAAAAAATTCATAAAAATCGAAAAAATTGAAAAAATCGAAAAAAAGAAAAAATTCGTAAAAATCGAAAAAAATAGAAAAAAATCGAAAAATTGAAAAAATCAAAACATTGAAAAAAATCGAAAAAATGAAAAAATTGAAAAAATAGGAAAAAATTCGTAAAAATCGAAAAAAATAGAAAAAAATCGAAAAATTGAAAAAATCGAAAAAATCGAAAAAATCGAAACATTGAAAAAAATCGAAAAATTGAAAAAATAGGAAAAAATTCGTAAAAATTGAAAAATAGGAAAAAAGTCGTAAAAATTGAAAAATAGGAAAAATTGAATTAAATTCGTCAAAATCGAAAAAATAGAAAAATTCGAAAAAATGAAAAATAGGAAAAAATTGAAAAAAATAGAAAAAATAGAAAAAATTCGAAAAAATCTTAAAAAATTGAAAAATCGAAAAAGTCGAAATTCAAAAAAGTTTGTGTATTACAACGAAAACATGAACTCAAATTCAAATTTCAAACGCAATTATCT
>OZJO01015178.1:0-26719 GCA_900406225.1 Acrobeloides nanus | reverse complement strand
AAAATTTGGTGACGGTGGCTATCGAATGAGCTATCGGGCGACTGAAATGGACTTAAACTCGATTTTTGGCGAGCTTTTTAAATCTTTCCTTTGAAAAATTCAGCATTTTCCTTAACGCTGTTACTGTCCCTTTAAGGGTGCGCACTAACAGTCGTGAAACGCATTTCACAACGATTTCCGGACGCTAGCATATTAAAACAATGTAAAATTCAGGGTTTTCGTGTCAATATTCAGGCAAAGTCAAACCCGTTTCCGGACTCATTTCCATAGGCAATTTGTAAAAGTACGACTGCGCCGAACACGCCGAACGGGGCACCAAACAAGCCAAAGGGTCCTTTATGTAAATTTTATAATCTTTGTAAAAATGGATTTTTTAAAACATTTCGTTTCAATACAAAATTCTTGAATCAGGAATTTAAACGGCGTCAATCCCTTCGCTTCAACATTCAAATTTTTAGTGCAATTTTGTTTCTCATGTATCATAACTGGACCAGTAAAAAAAGAAGCTTGAATGAATGTGTATTTGTGTCATAACAACAGCACTATGATTTTTTTCAATATTGTCACAAGATAGTGAGGAGAATAGGATTTCATTCTTACATGACTGCCAGAATCGAATTTCAAAATGTCTTCAAATTTACAAGGCAATTTTTATTGAACGTTGCATTTGATTTCCAAAGAAATATGTCCAATTTTCTTTAAATTTTCGCGTTAATACACACAATTTTATTGATTCAGGGACGAATTTTCTTCACTTAATATACCCGTGTCTTCACTGCGTTCATGTTTTCGTTGTAATACGTAGATTTTTCAAAACTCGCCAACTTCAAACGCAATTCTCTCAAAAACTACAATGATTCAGAGAACATGCCGTGAAAACAAAAAACTGCTCCATTTTTCATGAAACTTGCCAAATATACAAATTTTTTCATGTCTTTCGACCCGAAATTTTTTCCAAAAATGATGCTATTAGGGCCAATTTTATGCGAAGAATCGATTGCGCGCATTTCCGAAGCTTGAAAACGCTTCCCTGACCTTTATTCAGGGGAATAAGAATGTGTATTGAAGCGAAAATATGAAAATTTTGGATTTTTATTCTGAAAATCATCGTTCCTGGGATTAGTTTATGCGAGGAATCCGAAAAACATGCTCCTGAGTCGAATAAATGCTTCCCTGAATCAGGGTAAGCATGTATAATAACACGAAATTAAGAAAGAAAGATTTGAGCTAATTTCTTGTTATTATACAAATGCTTATCCTGGTTCAAGGAAGCATTTATTCGACTTGGGAGCATGTTTTTCGGATTCCTCGCATAAAATAATCCCAGGAACGATGATTTTCAAAAGAAAAATCTCAAATTTTCATATTTTCGCTTCAATACACATTCTTATTTCCCTGAATCAGGGTCAGAAAAAAGCGTTTTTAAGCTTCGGGAATGCGAAAAAAATCGATTCCTCGCATAAAATTAGCCCTAATAGGGTCATTTTTGAAAAAATTCGAGTCGAAAAAATGAAAAAATTGCCCAAATTCCGGCCCCTGTATAATTTTTTTCGTAGTGTTTTTTTCAAGTGGACTGGTCCTTTTTAAACATGTTGAAATATTTATGAAAAATTCGAAATTTAGTCACCAAAGTGAAGGAATCCCATGGGAAAAATTACTCTGTTACATAAGATTTGTGGTTGTTAAAAAAACTAAGCTTAATGGCAGGAAATTTTTATGGAGCCAACTTATATTAATTGCGACGAGTTTACAGGGTGAGCCAAAAAACAACCATACTTTTGCGTTTTTTGGCGAAAAATTTTCAAAAATTTTTTTTCAAAAATCGCATGAAAATACCCCTTATAGGTGATTTTTGAAGAAAAAAATTTTTTGAAAAATTTTCACCAAAAAACGCAAAAGTACGGTTTTTTTGGCCAACCTTGTAATTTTTCGATTTTTGACGAATTTTTAAAATTTTTGACGAATTTTTTGATTTTTGGTGAATTTTTTCTATTTTTGACGAATTTTTAAAATTTTGTCGAATTTTTCAATTTTTAACGAATTTTTTATATTTTTGACAAATTTTACGATTTTTAGTGAATTTTTCAATTTTTGATAAATTTTTTCTATTTTTGAAGAATTTTTAAAATTTTGACGAATTTTTCGATTTTTGACGAATTTTTTCTATTTTTGGTGAATTTTTTCTTTTTTGATGAATTTTTCGATTTTTCACAAATTTTTTCAATTTTTGACGAATTTTTCGATTTTTGATGAATTTTTCGATTTTTGGCGAATTTTTTAAGAATTTTGTAATTTTTGATAAATTTTTCAATTTTTGACGAATTTTTCGATTTTTTAAAATATTTCACCAAAAAACGCAAAAGTACGGTTGTTTTTTGGCTCACCCTGTACTCTCTTGTTCACGTACGCCGTTTTTTAGCCAGATGTTTCATCGAATCTAAGACACACACAGTCGTTTGTGTTGAATATAAATCTAATATTTTTTCGGCCATACATTCGCTATTGTTTTTACTCACTCCATATTTATGCCAAAGACCTATACGTGTAAAAAGTGCGTCGCTAAAAGCCTGTTTTATTTATCGTAATTCAAGCGTTATGCCAGGAAAGGTTCAAAAATCATTGAAAGTAGCATAAAAAAACATTCTTCCATTTAAGGATGGCACGTAGCTTAATCGAAGGTGACAGGTTGCAATATGGTTTTTGGCGGTTTCTTCTCGTTCGATCCCACATGGCACCTCAGCGTGGTGCCAAGTCCATCTCCGGATTGGTCAGGTGCGCCTCGGTTCGCGTCGTTGGCCACGAGGATGAAGCTACTTTGGTGCATCACGATTAGTGAATTCGAGACTAGCTTCTTCGGTTTCAAGATCCCCAACCGAGTTTTGACTTTCTTCTTCAGTTTTTTGCAAGTCATCGTGGTGTCAGTCTCATTCTTACAGCATGTCTACTCATGGACAAAGTTTAGTAATATTTTTTATTGTCGATCGAATATTTTGCCGAATGCAACATGGGCGGAGAGGTTTTTAGCCTAGTAAGTCGATTGTACAATGATCTGAGGTCAGACAACACAAGGCCCACGAAAACTTTTAATCAGGGGCCCGTTGCTTAGTTCCGGAACTGGAAGTCGGATTCCGGAACCGGAAGTTGGAACCGGAGATAGGAAGTAAAAACTTCCAACTTCCGGTTCCGATTTGGAAAATTTGCACTAAATTGGAACAGAAGTCGGAAGTTTTTACTTCCGATCTCCGGTTCCGGAATCCGACTTCCAGTTCCGGAACTAAGCAACCGGCTCCAGTCCACTTTTGATGCCATATGATAGAGCACAAAATTTTGAGCATTTTTTGCTTTTACGGCACTACTTGAAAATCTAACCGTAAAAAGTTATGAGCGAAACAAAATTTTTCAAAAAACTTTGAATTGCCTGCACTCAGGCAATTCGTTTCAATACACAGACTGTTGGCGGAAAATTCCATCTTTACATCGATTTTTTCAACTTTCATTGTAGCAATTTTTTTATAACTCGCCAAGACGAATAAAATGGCACCAAAATTGTCCAATTTGAAAATGGTTTTGGGTTATTGAAACGAAAACCCTGAATCAGGGTTTCGTTTCAACAACCCAAAACATTGTTCAAATTCTATAAATTTGGTGTCATTTTATTCATCTTGATGAGTTAGAAAAAATTGTTACAATGAAAGTTGAAAAAAATTGATGCAAAAATGGAATTTGTTCCGCCAAAAAAGTCTGTGTATTAAAACGAAATGCCTGAAAGTTTTTATTTTCGTTTCAATGTTTAAACTATTTTGAAAATTTTGTTTCGCTCATAACTTTTTATGATCAGATTTTCAAGTAGTGTCGTAGAAGCCAAAAAATGCTCGAAATTTTGTGCTCTATCACATGGTCACCAACTCCCCAAACTCTTTTAGTGACATTGTAATCTTTGATTATGGTCTTATGCGGAGGATTTTGGGAACAACCGAATGTGTGGCCAATTATCTCGATGGAGGATAGTAAGTGACAATTTTTTTTTGCTAACAGCTAACACAAATGTTTTAGCATGAGGTGTAATTGGTGCGTTCAATATTCAGCATCTTTAATACTCTTAATCATTGTCCTATTTTGTCCACAATCACCTCTATGGCTTCTTTGGCCAGGTAGCTTAAACTCGGAAAAAACAGTGTGTGTATTACAACGAAAACATGAACACTATATATATTCGAAAAGTTCATGAAAAATGGAACATTTTTTGTTTTTACGGCATGTTCTGAATCGTTGTAGTTTTTGAGATAATCGCGTTTGAAATTGTTCATACTTTTCGTTGTAATACACAAACTTTTTCAAATTTTTTACGGAAAAATCGATTTTTTGAAATTTTCATAACATGAACATTGTATCAATTTTTTATAGCTCGCCAAAACGAATAAAATGACACCAACATTATCAAATTTGAACATTGTTTTGGGTTATTGAAACGAAAACATGAATCAGGGTTTTCGTTTCAATAACCCAAAACAATGTTCAAATCTCATAATTTTAGTGTCGTTTTATTCGTCTTGTCGAGCTATAAAAAATGCCGATTTTCTTTTTTAAAGTTAAAAACAATTGGTCGCCGGCAGGAGTCGAACTTTTGGCCGTTAGTGCGTAAATGGCAATTTGCACTGCGCCATGCGAGCCCCATAACGACGCCCGGGAAACGAAGTATAGCAACCTATTTTTTAGCATTACTCATGCAAAGCTCATACGTCTTGGGCATGGGTGTCCTTACAATGGCCACGGCTCCAAAACTTCTTGAAGCGCTTGGTGGCAAGGTTGATTCGGAGCTAGGCACAGCAGTCTCGTTATACGTTGCTGGTTTTTGTCTCAACTGGCTGTTTGCCTTCATCCTATGGCATTATTATTGGGGCATTGAAAAAATGCATAGTTCCATGAAGAAGGGTAGAGCTATTCAAGAACTATTGGATGCCTGTGATCGGATGTAACTTCATTTGTGCGCTTTTTTAACACTCCTTCAAATTTTCGGTATATTCTGTTATTTTAAGCTATTAAAGTTATTTAAAAAATCCATGTTACATTATAAGCAAAATTAAAAATCTGTTTTTGATCATAAACTTGGCTCAGTGGTAGTGCTCCAAGATTCGAGTTTAACGGTCTTGTGTTCGAATCCCACCTGAGTCTATTTGATTTTGCCTGCGAAAAAAGCTGGTATATTCCATGATTATGTCTAACCATGGATATACCAGCTTTTTTTCGCAGGCAAAATCAAATCGACTCAGGTGAGATTCGAACCCGAGACTGTTAAACTCGAATCTTGGAGCACTACCACTGAGCCAAGTTTACGAACAAAAACAGATTTTTAATTTTGCTTATAATGTAACATGGATTTTTTTAACAACTTTTTTTGCAAAAAATTTTTTTTGAACGTTGCTCAGAAAATAGTTTCAAATAACAGAATATACCGGTAATTTGAAGGAGTATTTTTTCCCGTGTTAAAGATAAAAACAAAGATAAATTTATGTACAGACATGAGATGTTAAACAATACTATAGTATTATTCGTGAAAAATTTATCCAAGAGATCCTCCCGCCGATATTAGCTTACAGTTATGGTAGGCAGCCAACATGGATTGGTAGGAGTTCCACAGTTTTGGTGCACGGTTTCGCATTAGGGATAGTAGGCGGACGAGGGCTTCTTGGTCCATATTTGGCTCTAAAAAGTTATACAGGGTGAGGAGAGTAAAAAAGTGGATTTTGCGCAATTTTTTCAAAAAATTCAAGTTTTTTAAAATTTTTAAGAAAAAAAATATACTCAGAAAGTTCATGAAAAATGGAGCAGTTTTTGTTTTTACGGCAACCTCTGAAACGTTATCGTTGCCGAGAAAATCGCGTTTGAAGTTGGTAATTTTTGAAAAAATCTGTGTATTACAACGAAAACATGAACGCAATTCAAATTTCAAACGCAATTATCTCGAAAACTACAACGTTTCAGAACATGCCGTAAAAACAAAAAATGCTCCAGTTTTCATGAACTTTCCGAATATATAGTTTTTGGCGATTTTTGAAAAATCTGTATATTACAACGAAAACATGAACACAGTGAAGAAAATTCGTCCCTGAATATCAATAAAAGTTATGTGTATTGACGCGAAAACTCAAAATTTTTTTGGCAGTTTTCGTAAGTCGATGAAAAAATGAAATTTTTTAAAATTTTCGCGTCAATACACACAACTTTTGTTGACTCAGGGGCGAATTTTCTTATGTTTTCGTTGTAATACACAGATTTTTCAAAAATCGCCAACTTCAGAAAGGATACATAGAACAAATTGTTTATAACTCGCCGAGATGAATAAAACGACACCAAAATGATCAAATTTCAACATTATTTTGGGTTATTGAAACGAAAACCCTGATTCATGTTTTCGTTTCAATAACCCAAAACAATATTCAAATTTGATCATTTTAGTGTCATTTTATTCGTCTCGGTGAATTATAAAACATTTGTTTTATGTACTTTTTCTCAAACTGTCAGCATTTTGAATTTTATAATATTTTAGTGGAATCGTTTCAATAAACAGCTTTCATTGAATCAGGCATCAATCCCTTCGCTTCAATACACAAAAACATTCAAATTTTTTATACAATTTTGTTTCGCATTTATCTCTTCAGGGTTGACGAATTCGAATTTACTTCAAAACAAAAGTTGATCGCCACAACATGAACTTTCTTACAAAAAAAAGTTTGCTCAAAAGTGAAGTTGGCGATTTTTGAAAAATCTGTGTATTACAACGAAAACATGAAGTGAAAAAAAATTCGTTTCTGAATCAATAAAAGTTGTGTATTGACGCAAAAATTAAAAAAAAATTTGTTTTTCATCGGTTTACGAAAAATTTTTAAAAATTTCTTCTTTTTTTGACAAAACTTTTTAAAAATTCCTACGTGTATTCTCGAGTTTCTTGACAATACTCCTCAAGGGATGAACCCCACAAGTTGGGTCGGCGATCCCATCATCCGGCCATATGATACCATCTCCTTCATATTCAATAGGAATTTCCGGCTTTATAGGCCCTGCCAAAATGGGGGTATATGTCAGGTTCAACATCACCCACACCGTGAACAGCATTGCCAAGGTACTGAATAGCGGAGAGGTAAGCCTGCGTTGTGGCATGAATTTAGACTAACAATAGTAATAGCAAATGATGGGATATTATCCTTCAACTTCAACAAATGGCTTCTAGGTAAAGCGCTGGAGATGATGGCACAATGAGGCCGATTGTCGCACGCACACAACAATTACTGGCACAAAAACTTGTGCACCTGATATTTTAACCGTTACTAACAGGAAATTGGTTTTCTGCTCGACGGCAATCCAAAATGCCAGGGATGGATATTATATCCGTAATACAATCTTTAAAAAGCTTATGGGGATGAAGCCCCGGAAAAGGAGGGAAACGGTTACGTAAATATTTCAAATTAACTATGTCTTCTTATGACTTATTTGGATTCCATTACTTCAAACTAATCTTGCACGTACGTATTAACACTTTTCATACACGTGTCGGCTACATGACGCAAAAGTAATCTTTAATATGTTTGCTTTGACAACTTTTTTTGATTCACTAAAAAAATTTCGACCCAGTGGGGATTGAACCATAGGTCACCAGTAGGGGGAGTACACCAGTCCCTCAGAATGGATGGATGAATGGCCTTTTAGGGGGGGGGGGGTACATGCATACATGAACAAGGAGAGGGACAAGCTACCTTGGGGCTATATGTTGTCGACCAAAAAAAAGTCGCCATCTAATTTTTTTGGCTTTCAAAAATTTATATGATAAATGAATTGGGGGGGGGGTACATGAACCCCCNCTCCTCGTTCAAGATAGCACATTTGCGCCACTTGCTCCTGCGCTACGTAGCCAATCGTGTATCTCGCAATGAAAAGTGTGATAATTTTATGCGAACAAAATCGAGCTAAATAAAAGTGTTGTTGAGATAATGACAAATGCGCACGAAACAAAAAGGGATAGGCGATCGAAGACGATAGCCACATAGCGCCAGTTGGTCGACTCCAGGTCTTCTTCGAACTGTTTCTTTGTTATGGCGTTTACTTCCTAAATTTTAAGACAACTTTGGGAATTCGCATATTTTTCAATTTTTAGGGGGTAACTCCCTAATTTTTTAATTTTTGTTAAAAAATAATATCGCCATCGTGCTTCTCATAGTCGAAAACCCCCGAGTACAAAAAAATTAACCGATTTGGAGAACTTTTTGAAATTTGCATATTTTTCAGTTTTTAACACTCTAATTTTTTAATTTTTACAAAAAATTTGTTAAAAAATAATATCGCCATCATGTTCCTCATAGTCGAAAACCCTCGGGTGTAAAAAAGGGTGAGAGACTTTTGTGCACCGACATTTGCGCACCGGACATTTGCGCACCAGACTTTTGCGCACCGATATTTGTGCCTCGAACTTTATAAAATTTCTGCCTACAAACAAGTTCACACTGTTGTAAGAAAACCGGTGTAAAAGTTAGCTCATGCTTTATTGTGCAAATGCGCAAATGTCGATGTACAAATGTCGGTGCGCAAAAGTCCGGTGCGCAAATGTCCAGTGCGCAAATGTCAGTGCGCAAAAATCTCTCACCCGTAAAAAATTAGTCGATTTGGTGAACTTATTGAAATTCGCATATTTTCAATTTTTAGGTGTAACCCCCTAATTTTTACAAAAATTGATGATTCGCTAAAATAAACATTTTTTGACCATGTTGAAATCGAACCCGCTCCACATAATATGAATGGCTAACGTCCTAGCCATTCGGCTATGCTTTTTTATCATGTTGGAATCGAACCTGCGCAAATAACATGAACGACCAACGTCCTAGCCATCAGGCCATGCTTTTTAAAATCTTTTAGAACAGAATTTAAAGTTTTTTTGTAAACTTTTGTTTACTCTTACCTTTAAATCATCCAAAATCTGCTCGAGAAGTAGCAGTTGAACAAGCTTTTTGGCTGGTATTTTATCTCTATGGGGCGAATGCATAATTTCAACATAGCGATCCCCTTCACCAACATCTTCAGCTTCATTGGAATCTTGTGACGAAAGCCGAGGAAAGTCTCTGGGGATATATCTTCGGCGTGATTTTTTCATCATTAGAAACCAAGGCAACCATTGGATGAACACTTTGTACATCTAAATAAACATCTTCTTCGAATTTTTCAAATTGTTTTGTCTTACGATGGGTGACATGAAATGACTCTTTTCGGATCGGTTATAAAAATTTAGTATGAGCACAGTCGAGACCACCGACCCACTAACAGTTAATATTGTCAATAAGAAATACAGGCCTAAAATAGAAATTTTTTTGCTTTTTTGGATTAACGCAGGAATACTTCTTCAAACTTTCGGTATATTTTGTTATTTTAAGCTATTTTCTGAGCAACATTCAAAAAAATTTTTTGAAAAAAGTTGTTAAAAAAAGCTTTTTTCGCAGGCAAAATCAAATCTACTCAGGTGGGATTCGAACCTGAGATCCTTAGACTCGAATCTTGGAGCACTACCACTGAGCCAAGTTCGCGATAAAAATCGGATTTTTAATTTTGCTTATAATTTAACATGAATTTTTTCTATATTTTTCCATGGTTAGACACAAATTTTTTTGAATGCTGCTCAGAGTAGCTTCAAATAACAGAATATACCGGAAATTTGAAGGGGTATTCCCGTGCTAAGGCTAACCAAGGAATGGGAATGCTTCAGAAGTTGTTGGAGTCATTTCCGAGACATAATTTTGGAAAATATAAATAGAAAGTAGCACGTTGACTTCTAAAAAAGCTTTTGCAAAGATTTTCGCAATATAACAACTCACGAATGGACATCTTCTCTCCACCTTCGGGTGGCATAGTAAACCCAATGATGGTCAATATGGCAATCCCGATACATGGTAAAATGAGATTAAAGCCTAAGAAAATTTTTTAGATAGTATACAACTCTAGAGGGTTATGTGTCAAAATTCCTTCAGGAATTCAAATTTTCGTTTCAATACTCAGACCACTTTAAAAATTCAAAAAAATATGGTGATGGAACTAGAAGAGTTGCAAAGACCACATTGGATAAGAGTTTTGCGTTTTTGAAAAAAGTCTGAAAATGCTTCCCTGATTCAGGGAAAATTGTGTTTTTGAAGAGAAAATGGCCATTTTGGAGTTTTGCGTTTTTGAGATATCGAGCTTTCTTATCGGGGGGAACTCATGCTTTTGAACACCCTTGTATTTAAAAATACCATAAAATAAAGTCTTGCGCTGCATGCGAATGTAGAAAGTTAAATCCAAGTATGGCTCAGGGCAGCATTTATATGTGACATTGCGGCGTTCAACATACACATCTGAGATTGTAAACTGGTTTAGTCGAATTTTTTTCTGGGTTTACACGGTTGATTTTTGATTGAATCAGGTTCGGAGTGATATTGAAACGATTGATGAAACATTATAAAATTCAAAAAAATTTGCCAATTTAAAACACTTTCCTGTAGTCGAAATTCAAAAATTCCTTCGAATTCATGTTCTCCATACCGGAAAACCCCCGAGTATAACAAATCAGTCGATTTGGAGGACTTTTGAAAAATCGATTTTTGGTCCCCTAAGCGAAAAAATCGATTTTTGGTCCCCTAAGCGAAAAAATCGATTTTTCAAAAGTCCTCCAAATCGACTGATTTGTCGTACTCGGGGGTTTTCGGGTATGGGGAACATGAATTCGAAGGAATTTTTGAATTTTGACTGCAGGAAAGTGTTTTAAATTGGCAAATTTTTTTGAATTTTCTAATGTTTCATCAATCGTTTTAAAGAGGGGGGGGGGTCCAACTTACAGCCGGGTAGAAAATTTTTTAAACAAGTGACCCTTTAGGGGTAATTTTATGCGAGGAAGCATCGAAAAATTCTGAAAATTTTTTCTGGGGGTCAAAAAATGGAAAAAATTGCGTTAAAATTAGGGGTTATAAATTTTAACCCCAACACCCCGGAAAATTTTTTCAGAATTTTTCGATGCGCGCAATCGACTCCTCGCATAAAATTACCCCTAAAAAGTCACTTGTTAAAAAAATTTTCTACCCGGCCGTAAGTTGGACCCCCTTTTAAAGAGAGCGTAACATTTATGGCCCATCTCGAAAAATCGAAAAAAAATTTTTCCGATTTTCTTTCACCTCAAACCCGATTCAATCAAAAATCAACCCAGAAAAAATTTCGACTATATAAATATATGGAAAAAGAATACCTTTGATGGTCCACTCGCCATTTTCCATATAAGTAGAAAGATCGAAGTCATTTTCGGTGGCAAATCGAAGATCGACTTTCAGTGAATGGTAGGTCCAGCTTCCAAATTTCATAAAGCATACTTGCTCGTCGAAGGGAAACCTTCAAAGAAAATTTTGGAGCTATTGTGGATCAGGGGAGGGTCACCCCCAGGGTCAAAAATCGAAAAAATTTTTTTAATAACATTAGGGGTAATTTTATGCGAACAATCAATTGCGCGCATTTTTAAGAGTCAAACAAATGTTTTCACGCTTCGGGAATGCGCGCAATCGATTTTCCGCATAAAGTTACCCCTAATATGTCATTTAAAAAATTTTTTCGATTTTTGATCCTTGGGTGACCCCCCCCCCCTGATCCATAAGGTAATTTTTTGGGCACAAAATGGCTTTTTGTTACAAAAAAATTCGCATTTTTTGGGCAAAAAAGGCTCAATTGCAGTTTAGCCTCTATTAACTGACAAAAAACTTACCATGTAACATCAATTCTGCAACTTAATTGGAAGACTCCTAAAACCAAAAATTTTTAAAGATGTTTATGCATTTTTCTATTTTTTTGATTTGTATATAAAAAAGTATCGGAAGCCGAGCGCACACGTTGCTAAGTGTTATATAGATTTTGCAATGAATCCCTTCGTGGTCGTGTTGTCGGGAAAAAAGGATTAGTTACATCTTGTACATTTGTAACTAATCCCCTTTCTCGCCAACACGACCACGCAGGGATGCATTGCAAATCTATATAAGTTCGTCACAATTAATAAAGAAACATGTCGACTTATATAAATTTTGTAATGCATCCCTGCGTGGTCATGTTGGCGGGAAAAAAGTATTAGTTATTACTAATACTTTTTTAAATTAATCGTTATAGCTAATCTTTTTTAAAATTTTTTGAGGGAGTACCCCCATAAAAATGGTGTTGATTGTCTTCTCTCATCGTCCATTACAACTTTTGTTTTAGCGTTCTGGGTTAAAACTGCGCGCTATACGTCTCGACTTACGTCTCAAATTCGTGATTCAAGTCGAGACGACCTCGTTTGAATTAGTGGAGTATTGACATGAAAACCCGGAATTTACGTTTTTTTAAAATACGCTTAATTATTGGATGTATTAAAAAAAACAAAGATAGCATTCTTTATAGCTCGACGAGACGAACAAAACGACACTAAATTTATCCAATTTGATAATTGTTTTGGGTTATTGAAGCGAAAACTCTGATTCATGTTTTCGTTTCAATAACCCAAAACAATGATCAAATTGGATAAATTTGGTGTCGTTTTGTTCGTCTCGTCGAGCTATAAAGAATGNGGTTATTGAAACGAAAACTCTGATTCAGGGTTTTCGTTTCAATAATCCAAAACAATTTTCAAATTGGATAAATTTGGTGTCGTTTTGTTCGTCTCGTCGAGCTATAAAGAATGCCGTCTTTGTTTTTTTAAATACATCCAATAATTAAGCGTATTTTAAAAAAACGTAAAATTCAGGGTTTTCGTGTCAATACTCCACCAATTCAAACGAGGTCGTCTCGACTTGAGTCATGAATTCGAGACGTTTAGCGCGCAGCCCAAATCTATCGTCCAACAAACGCACAGACATTACACGTTTAATGTAATAAAATAAAGTCTATTTTTGGCCAGATCTTTGAGCTTCTTTGATCCATATGTGCTAAAACTTTATTTTTGGCCAATTTTCAATTTCCTGTTTTTCTTTTTGTACAATAAAGTTGTTATTGTTTTTAAAAACAAATTCGAAAACAATTTAACCCCAACTACAATCTAGTTCTATGATGTCTAATGTTTAAGAATGAAAATTTTCTGATGCTCAAATTCAAGCAGATAATTGCCTCTTTTTGTGTATAATTAAGTGTAGTCGGGGAGTAAGCCGAGATAATTGCGTGAAACAGAGGCGCTTAATGAAAGTAAAAAGGCTATATCCAGGGTGTCGAAATAATAAAAATAAGGACAAATGCTATTAAAAATAAGATTTTTTATCCAAAAATAAGGAAAATTTCTTAGCGGAAAAAACATAATGTACTAGGGGTGCCAGATTGTGAAATTCGCATAATTAATCGAGTTCAAGTTGGACCGTAAAAGTAACGAATTTCTAACAAGTTTCTTCCACAAACCCCTTGGGATCGATCGTTGTACTTGATTAGTGACAAGTGAGCAAAAATGAATGAACAAGTCGCAAGTGATATCCGGTCATCCACCAGAGTATTACTTCAAGACTGAATGAACAAGTTGATAAATGGGCACTTGACAAGTGACAAGTCACTTATCAAGTGTCCACTTGTCAACTTTTTCATTCATTTTTGCTCGCTTGTCACTAATCAAGTACAACAATCGACCCCAGGGGGTTTGTGAAGAAACTTGTTGAAATTCATTACTTTTACGATTCAACTTGAATTCAATTATGCGACTTTCAATTTTTGACACCCCTGTGGGGGGACCAAGGCAATTTTTTCGATTTCCTCTGCAACAATTTTTTGTTGAAAAAACTATATGAAAGAGAAAAAAGAACCTTCTTTTTTGAAAAAGCAGAAAATTACGATTTTCGTTGTTGAAAAAATGGAAATTTTATGTGAAAAATGGTAAATTTTAGACATTTTTTTTTGTCAATTTTAGACATTTGTACCAGAGATTGGAAAAAATCAGCGGTTTATGACGCGTGTACGAAGATTCGAAGGCAAAACGACAGTGTTCAACGAAAACATAGTAGTGGACGTCCAAAAAGAGCGCTAAAGAATGGAACTTGTTGAGAATCTTCTGTTAAATTCAGGTTAATTTCTTGTGTAGGAAGCGTCGGGTAATGCGCGCAATCGATTTTCCGCATAAAATTACCCCCAGAAAGGTCATTTTCAGGCATAAAATCTAAAAATTTTCGATATTCGCTTCAATACACACATCTATTTTCCTGAATCAGGGAAGCGTTTTCAAGCTCTATAAATGAGCGCAATCGATTCCTCGCATAAAATTAGTCTAATAAGGTCATTTTTGAAAAAAAATTTTTCGAAAAAACATGAAAAAGTCGCAAAAATTCCGGTTTTTTATATACCCTGTAATAAGTCACGTTTTGACACCCTGGCTTATACCTGGTGGAATCCAATTCACTATGCCATTGTAATAAACAACTCTAAAAAAAAATAAAAATCAAGTTACAAGACACACCATGGCTTACAAATTTGTTGGGAAGATGGTATTGAAATCTTCGGCAACAGAATTATACAAGAGGATGTCCGGGGTCCACAGTTGGTCTTTCTTGAAGCGTAAGTCTGTGATGCCGTCAAATTCTTCTGGGTTCCATCGGAGTTGGGGATCAGTCCAATTCTACAGGGTGATTAAAAAGGAGAGAATTTTGCAATTTTTTCAAAAAATTTTCAAGTTTTTTAATTTTCACCAAAATAACCAAGGGTTTTTCTATGCGAGAAATCGAATGCGCGCATTGACGAACCTTCAAAACGCTTTCTTGACTCTGATTCAGGGAAGAGGAATGTGTATTGAAGCGAAAATAGGTTAACTCGGGGTCAGGGAAGCGCATTCCCGGACCTTGAAAACGCTTTTCTGGTCCCGAGTTAGCCTATTTTCGCTTCAGTACACATGCCTCTTCTCTGAATCAGGGTCAGGAAAGCGTTATGAAGGTTCGACAATGCGCGCATTCGATTCCTCGCATAGAAAAACTCTGGGTTATTTTGGTGAAAATTAACAAACTTGAAATTTTTTGAAAAAATCACAAAATTCTCTTTTTTTAAATCACCCTGTAAATAGGGATAACCCCTTTCGTTCTCTTTTATTTAACTTACAAATTTCAGCCAAGCATTGAGCTCAACTTCTTGGTCTTTTTCATTCTAAAAAACCTTTCACAAAATTTTTCCATGAATCAGGATCAGCAGACCCTGATTCATGGAAAAATTGGGCTTTCGAAGCAAAATAGTTTGTGATTTTCAGATAAAAATGTGAAAAATGATCATTTTTGCTTCAAAAACCCAACTTTTTTCCTGAATCAAGGAAGCATTTCCATGGTTCTGGGAATGCTAGTAATCGATTCCCTGCATAAAATTATTCATATAGGGATATTTTTTACATAAAAAAATTTTCTAACCCCAAAAATCACAAAAGTGCACACTTTTAGTTCCACCTATATAACATATAACAACAAAATATTTACCACATCAATGATTTGCTGCAACGAAAGTCCCATATAAACGGTGACATTGTCTCCAGCATTTTGCACTGGACGAATCGTAGCGTTATAATCATTTAAAAGCAGCTCATACAAGTCTCTTTCGACCTTAGCTTCATTTGAAAGTCTCAATAAAAACCAAAGAAGGATTGATACAGAAAATGAGTAGTGTTTCATTGAAAATCCGACTTATTCAGTTTTCGACGAAAAAAAGCTTGCTCTTGCGCATTGATAAACAAAGCGTCAAGTGGAAGAATACACAACTACTACTCATGTTGATCTGTTGGAGGAAATCTTATTTGTGACTGGCGATTTTTGTCTCATTAATGTTCAGGGTGATCGAAAAACCGGAAATTTGCGATTTTTTCAAAAAATTTTTAAATTTTTACCAAAATAATCCTGTAGCCGGGTTTTTCTATGTGAGAAGTCGTTTGCGCCTATTGACAAAACATGAAAACGCCAAACACAACCAGCAGGAATGCGAATTTTTCCCGCCAAACACGACCACGCAGGGATGCCTATGAAAATCTACAAAATGAAATCATTCACCCAACAAATTACTGTTGAATTCATTCAACAAACAAGAAGATGAATAACGCAATTGAAGAATTTCGAGAGATGAATGTCCAGGATCTCTATACGAAGCTGCAGCTCACCGACAACGAATTCGACAACAGCTTCATGGGTTACATGGATACTGGGCGACGACTTGACTCCAATTTGCATCCCTGCGTGGTTGTGTTTGGCGTTTTCATGTTTTGTCAATGAGCGCAATCGATTTATCGCAAAATATACCTCTAACAAGTTTGATATTAGAAAATTTTTTTCCTGAAATAGTACTCTGTCGTTTGAGATCGCTAATCCTTAGTAGTATAAAAATTTTTGAAAAATCGCGAAATCCTGGCTTTTTGGACCACCTTGCTCATAAAAAAGTTTACTATGCTTTTGTTAAAAAGATCTTTCATTAGATTATAAATTTCTCATTGCGTCAAAATTTTGCTTTTGATTGTTTATAGCTCTTCGGATTGACTAACGTATCCTAACATTTCTAGCCATAAATCATGTCACAAAACTTTCTGTCGAATGAAAAATTAGTAAGCGAAAAGTCGGTCAACGTTCATTGGTTGTTGTGGAGGGTGAACAGCAGCTATAGTTTTTGACTTTTATCCAGAACATAATTATAGCCTAGTTATAGAAGATTTTTGCATAAAATGAAGCCAATTTTGTTATACACACATTTTATTTGTATGCAATCATTACATAACCAACAAAAGTTATAATACAAACAAAAAAAAACAGATATATAATTATCACTTTGGCAGAAAATTTTCACAAATGAGGCAAAATAGGTACTAGTTCGGAACAGAGGATCCACAAAAAATTTTTTTTTGAAAATGACCACCCTGGGGGGTAATTTTATGCACTGAATTCAAAAAACGGCACTTCCGAAGTTTGAAAATGCTTCCTGAGCTCCAAGAACAAGATTAAGTTCACATTTTTCCGCCAACAAGTCTACACAGGTATGCATAGTTTCCCGCCAAAATAACCTCAGATACATAGCCAGGGAAGCATTTTCAAGCTTCGGGAGTGCCATTTTTGAATTCAGCGCATAAAATTACCCCCTAGGATGGTCATTTTCAAAAATTTTTTTTCGAAAAATAGGTCTTCTCTTTCGAACTAGTACCGCAAAATAAGTTATTTGTTAAAGCCGGCTTTTGTCGAGAGTGCCATGTGTGGCTAGGTAATCCTTCCAGTTTTCACGCAAGTTGTCCAATTTGATGCATGTCAAAAGGAAATAACAGTCGCCACTCTCACCTTCAACTAGCTAAAAAAATTTTTGATAACTTTTTGACAACTTTTTGAAACTTTGTGATAACTTTTTTGACATGCTTGAACGCAGCCTGACTCATAATTGAGTATATTTTTCGAATTTCGACCATACTTCGACTTTCGAAATGAATCTTTTTATAGAAAGGACTTTAAAGAAAAGCCCGAGGGTCCAATTTAAGATGTTGTCGGCGCAAATTGACTTTTATCTCATCAGATTCCCTGGGTGTGTTCAAATTAGATAAACCAGGAAATTGAATGGAAATGTAACAAAAATCAGCGACAAAGGAAAAAAAGTGATTATCTTTTAATATAGGAAATTTAAAGGGCCATTCCACTCGGGAAAAAAGTTGCAATTTTGGGAGTTACTAACACAATCGTGGGGGGGGGGGGCACCCACGTAAAAAAAATTTCAAAAATTTTTCTGGGAATGACCCCTCTAGGGGGTAAAAACATGCGGGGAATCTGAATTTGACATTTTGAAGCGAAAAACGCTTCCCTGATTCAGGGAAGGGCTGTGTATTGAAGCAAAAAGTTGCAAAATTCGCATTTATATCGCACCTATTGTGTAGTAAATTTTGTCAAAAATTGTCAAAAAATTGATAAATTGTCAAAATTTCTTCAAAAATTGAAAAATTCGAAAACTCACTTCAAACTCCGCACTATCCGAATTAATTTTCGACGGAAATTGGGCGATTTTAAGGAAGTATTCTTGCTTGATCTCGCTCCTCTGCTTCCTGGCTTGCTTGCTTTCATAAACATCCACGGAGAAATCTAATCCATTTTCGGTTAGAGAATAATTCTTAAATATAGCATTCGATGAAAGACGGAAGGGATCCGACGCTTTCCGAAAGTAGTTCAATATAGCTTTAATAATACTGTGTCGTCGTTGCAAGCCAGGCACTTTGATGCTGAGGATTACTTTGCTTCCCGTATCACGCAAAACTGCTATGGTTGCTTCTCTGGCTGAGGAGCTGGGGTCGGAAGAAGACATGATGGTTTCAAAAAATCTAAAATAAAAAAAAGTAAAATCAAAATTCAATTTTTACGCGATCACGATTTTTCAAGAAATTTTTAAATGTTTATTTTTGATGATTGATTTATGGCTAGCCAGAAATGTTTATGGCTTATAATATTTGCCTAACTAATACCTAAGGTGGCTGTAATTGTAAACTATAATCGAAGATTTTTTGAAAACACTTGCGAAAAACTACGATTTGGCCATGATATCACTTTTTTGTATTGTAATAATTAATAAAACAATATGGATAAAAGCCATAAAACAAAACCTGTTCCCTACAGATGTTTATAATTATTAAGCTATCGGTTATCGGATGTTAAATGTTTTGAGAAAAAAGAACAGATACGATTGGCAGCAATTCCGTGATTATTCATGGTCAAAATTTGAGTGCACTAAACTTAGGCTAAACAACTCTAACCGTCGAAAATTCCCGGCATAGGGTTAAATGGTACGAAGAAGATGAAGCGAGTCGAACGAAACGGTCTAATAACACGAGACGAATGAAACGATCGAATAACACGAGACGAATGAAACGACATAATGAAACGAAACCAAATTCAAGATTTTCGTGTCAATATTCAGGCAAATTCAAACCCATTTCCGGACGCCGCCTCGAATTGAAAAATTTCGTCAAAAATTAAAACTGCGTCAAAATTGAAAAATTCGAAAAAATTGAAAATTTGAAGATTTCGTCAAATCGTTTCAATAAACAATCTGATTGATCCACAAGCTCTTCGTTTCAATGTTCAAACTCGTTTGAAAATTTTTTTCACATTTTTTTTGTTTCGCTCATAACTTTTTACGGTTAGTTTTGTTTCGCTCATAACTTGTTACGATTAGAATTTGAAAAATGTTTTGGGTTATTGAAACGAAATCCCTGATGGCATAAACTCCCCAAAAGTGGACTGATCCTTTAACCCTCATCGGCTAACCTCATTTTTAATGATTCTAGCTAACCAGGGGTCAATTTGACCCTGCAATAAAAATCTTCTTGAAATCATTATTTTTTACTATAAAAATAACTTTTTTTTAATGTTTTTTATTTGTTTAAAAATGTTTTGCACAAAATTGTTTGAATAAATATATTGCTTCAACGATTTTTTAATGATTCACCATAAATTTTTCCCTTTCACATGATCAAAACAATCCGAACAAGTGGGCTTGCTCGGGCTTTTTCAAAATGGTCAAAACAGACCGAATAGACATGAAAAAGTGCTTCGGAGATGAAGAAATAAAGATACAAAGTTAGATCAATGCCAAAAAATCATGGATAAAAATATAAAATTTCGATAATTTTATATATAGGGTCAAAATGACCCCTGGTTAGCTAGAATAGAATTTTTCAGTATATGATCTATATTTTTTCTAGAATACTATAACTTCATATATCCAACTAAAATTTTAGAAACTAGATATAAAAATCTATTTAGATTTTGAATATCATGTTCAGAAATCTTTGTAACAAAAATTTATGCACCTTTTAAATTTTACAGGGTCAAAATGACCCCTGGTTAGCCGATGAGGGTTAATACTCCCTATAAAAGCAGAATGTAGATTATCATGGTGTGTAGAACCAAGATTCTCACAGAATCTGGAATTGGTGACAAATATAAAATTTTATTGAAATCTACTGTTCAGATAGGAAACCTTTATAAGCAACATGCCTACTCTACAATGTTGACGCAACAGCTAATGAAATAGATCATGACGTGACACACACTGAGTCATAGATTCTCAGAAGCACATCGACGTCAACTATAACGTACATAAAGCCTAATATTTGGTCAGGAGTAAAAATTCAAACGAAAAAAATTTTACACACTAAAAATGAGGTAGATTATTAGTGAGGTGGTGCGTTGTTGTCGGGAGAGATTTCACTCCAAATCAATCATCAATCATCGCCAACTTGCTAATCTAATAATTCGCTATGCCAACTGCCAATTAACAGCAAGATGCTAATACTAATATATAACGATTAGAGGACCAGTCCGGTTGGAAAAAAGTTGCTATAATTTGTATATATTCGGAAAGTTCATGAAATTTTGAGCATTTTTTGTTTTTGCGGTAAATTCTGAATCGTTGTCGTTTTCGAGATAGTTACGTGTGAAATTTGAATTTGTTACAAGCTCTTCGTTGTAATACACAAAATTTTGTGTATTACAACGAAAACATGTACCTGATAGTTTCTTCCCTGAATCAATAAATTCTGTATATTGAGAAGAAAATAATTTAAAATCCTTGAACACTTAAAAAATAAATACAGCATTTTTTATAACTCGTCGAGGCGAATAAAATGGCACCAAAATTATACATTTTGAAAATTGTTTTGGGTTATTGAAACGAAAACCATGTATCAGGGATTTCGTTTCAATAACCCAAAACAATTTTCAAATTCGATAATTTTGGTGTCATTTTGTTCGTCTCATTTAGCTATAAAAAATTGCTATAATGTTCATTTTATGCAAATTTAAAAAATTGATGCAACAATCAATTTTTCCGCAAAAAATTTAATTTTTCGACCTTTGAGCACAATTTTTGAGCAAAAATTCGATTTTTCACAAAAAATTCAAATTTTCAACCGTTTTTCGTTCATTTTATGTTGAAACGAAAATCGATGTCTAAAAGTTTAAAAAATCGGTGCAAAAATCGATTTTTTCGCAAATAATTTTTTGTATTACAACGAAAACATGAACGCAGATTCGAATTTCAAACGCAATTCCCTCAAAGACTACAACGATTCAGAGAGTACTGTAAAAACAAAAAATGCTCCATTTTTCATGAACTTCCCGAGTATCAACAAAAATGGCAATTTTTTCCCACTGGTCCTTTAAGAAATATTCGAACGGGATTTTACGAGTTTACGAAACTTTACGAGATAAACTATTTGCATGATAGAAGAATGGTATAGAATTATTCTCCCACTTTCATTGAGCAAAACTTCAACAGCCCAATAACACATTACAGCAATCCAGGTAGAACCACAACCAACCAACAACAGGTAGAAAGAAAGGCGCGTTCAACAACAAGAGAGCCATTAGAAAGGTGATTCACGGGCACTGAATGAATGGTCGGGATCCATAAAAAATCTCGACGACAAGTTCAATGAAGAGGAGGAGGAGGTCGAGAATGACGATTAATTGATTCGGGGAAATTGGTATTGGCTCTAACTTATGTACAACATGGGAACCGGACCACAAGAAAAGCAACAAAAAAAGTATAAAATATAAAATGTTGAAACGAAAATCGATGTCTAATGAGAAAAATATTCAACAAGAAATCCACAGGGACAGGTGAAGGGGTTGTGCAAGCGCAGCTCTCTTATAAAGTCATGATGAAAAGAATAGAATAAACAAACATAGAGCTCGATTGATTTTCCTGGCTTCGACATTCATCCCCATGTATAGATGAAAAGGTTGGTTAAATTGTGAATAGGCATCAAATTACGGGAAACATGACTTGCATACATTCGTAAGCCTAACACAAGCATTATATGACATGTAGCTAGGAGACAGATCGGCCTATAATTAAGATGGATGATGATAAGCGCGATTTTCTTTATAACTTTCTCGAGACGATTGAATGTGTCTGAACATTGACACGAAAACCCTGAATTTTACATTTTTATTGGGTATATTTAAAAAAGAAAGATGGAATTTTTTATAGCTCGACGAGACGAACAAAACGACACCAAATTTATCCAATTTGATAATTGTTTTGGGTTATTGAAACGAAAACTCTGATTCAGGGTTTTCGTTTCAATAACCCAAAACAATTCTCAAATTGGGTAAATTTGGTGTCATTTTGTTCGTCTCGTCGAGCTACAAAAAATTATTGATACATTCATTTTATGAAAATTTTAAAAATTTGAATTTTTGAGAAAAAATTGAATTTTTGTGAAAAATCGAATTTTTGCTCAAAAATTCGATTTTTCAACCAAAATTCGATTTTTCTTGCTGAGATATGTAAATCTTCCATGACCCTGATTCAGGAAAACGAGTGTTTGTATTGAAGCGAAAATCGAAAATCTTGGGTTTCCTGCCTGAAAGTCATCTTCCTGGGGGTAATTTTATGTGGTAAATCGATTGCGCGCATTCCCGAATCCTGAAAATGCAGAAATGAGTACATGTTCGATTTTCGGTTCAATACACATCTATCTCCCTGAATCAGGATCAAGGAAGCATGTTCAAGCTTCGGTAATGCGCGCAATCGATTTCCCCCGCATGAAATTACCCCCTCCCCCCAGAAATATGATTTCGAGGGAGAAATTTCAAAATTTTTCGATTTTCGCTACATATATCTATTTCCCTGAATCAGGGTCAGTAAAATTTCGGGTCAAAAAAACGTGAAAAAATCGCCCAAATTCCGTTTTTTTCGATACATCCTGCAAATAAATCATAACAAAAAAACTTCTGTCACCAACACTGGTTCTACAAAATCAACGACATTTCTCTCTCTCCCACGAAACAATAATTATAGATTGATTCACGCCAGTCTACCGGAAAATTGCGGCCCGATGAGGGCAACAACAAAAACTGTATAATACAAGATTGGAAATTTGAAACAAGTCGTGGAGCGGCGTCGCAAATGCGATTGTAAGTGCGCTAATCGGATGGAACGAAAAGTGAGCAGTACTCCTTTCGTCCTTCTTTGGTCTTCTATCATCAACATCGACCACATGAAAAGTCCGGCCGAGAGTCAGTGTCGCAAACTTCATCAATTTGGCAGGGGTTGTTTTAAGTTTTTGGGTAGTCACGCCCAATTTAGTGCTCGGCACTCATAAATGAGGTTGAAACAGAGTTGATGACACACACACATATACGGATTAAACGAGTCCATGTTATATTTAGGGAAAGCGTTATGTGGGAGATTTTGGTAACTTGTGCTTTTTTGCAAGAAATTGACGGAATAAGGGACAGGATGACTTGGGCATAGACTCGAATGAAAAGAAACGAAAGATTTGAAACGCACACAGATAGAAGAATACAAATGAAACGATTAAATCAAATGATACGGATGAAACGACATAATGGAACGAAATCAAATTCAGGGTTTTCGTGTTAATACTCAAATCCAAGTTGCTTTGATTCTTGTAAATTGTAAATCAGTTTCAGGCAAATCGTTTCATTCGTATAAAACGATACGAATGAAACGATCTGCCTGAAACTGATTTACAAGAATCAAAACAACTTGGAATTGAGTATTAACACGAAAACCCTGAATTTGAAACAATACGAATGAAACGACATAATGGAACGAAACCAAATTCAGGGTTTTCGTGTCAATATTCAGGCAAATTCAAACCCGAATTGATTTTTTTCTTGTAAATCAATTTTAGGTTCAAATCGTTCCGTTCGTATCGTTTTATACGAATGAACAATTCGGGTTTGAATTTGCCTGAATATTAACACGAAAACCCTGAATTTGGTTTCGTTCTATTATGTCGTTTCATTCGTATCGTTCCATTAGAGCCTATGCCATGAATTGTTGTCAGTATGCAAGCCCATTGGCAGGTCTGGATTTTGGGTGAGAGCACACCACCGAAAAAATTTTTTCTTTTTTTGTTCTCCTGCCCTGTCATACCTTGACTGATTTTGCTAATCTTGACTATCTTTCTAAGAAACCTGAAAATTCCAAACCACCATTTTCGTATAGATCGCTTGAACCCAAAAAACGTAATTAGACGAATTAGATGCAATCGCTCCGCATGCGGAAACCATCAAGTGCCACAAAAACTTTGCCGCTGAACCTATTTCAAGTGATTCATTAGACATATAGGAATCGGATGACAGGCCGAAGAGAGAAGTGTGATTTGTCGTCATTGATATGGGTGTGAAGAATTATTACCTCCAATGGAGAAGTGACACACTCATCGAGAAGGAGGAACTCAATTGGCGATGAACGATCGCTCAAGGCCATCCCCAGAAAAAGCAAACTTGAGCCACTTTTCTTAACGAGGTTATGAGACTATCCCAATTGCGGCAATAAACTGGTCTATTTTTGGTTGGAAAATTTAAAAAAATAAAATCAATAAAAAATATTGGGTTGTACAATAATTTTCGGGGTTTTGAAAAAATCGAAGAAATTTCAAAAAGTTCTCCAAATCGGCTGAATTTTTCTACTCGGGGTTTTTCGACATAGGGAACTCGAATCTGAAGGAATTTGTTGATTTTAACCACAAGAAAGTACCCATACTATGGATATACTAAAAAGGTTTCATAATAAAAAATCGTTTAAACTCGCTTCGGCAATCGATTTCCTTAAAATTGAATTTGTTGTACAAAATCAAATTTTTATTTTCCGACAAAAATCCGAATGTTAGTTCATTTTCGCTTCAATGCACCTACCCCTCTCCCTGAACCAGGGTCAGGGAAGTATTTTCACGATTCGGCAATCGCTCTCAAAATAGCTTAAAACAACAGAATATAACGGAAATTTGAAGGAGTATCAATGAAAATAGATCGCGAGTTGAGCCGACGAAAAGGTTGAAGGAAACAACTATGAGCAAGCCATAACCCCAAATTACCTCCAATGTCGAGGTTGTGTAGACAAGAAAAGAGTGGAGAACTTTGCATGTTTGTAAAAATTATTAGCGATCATTTCACCGCGTCGAAACTTCTTTCTTGGTTTGAGTCAGCAACGAGTTCATTTGGGGAATAATATCCTCCCTTTTCAAGTGTATAAAGTGCGCGCTAAAAAATTTAAGACTACGTTCATGTTTTCGTTGTAATACACAGATTTTTTCAAAAATCGCAAAAAAGTTATATATTCAGAAAGTTCATGAAAAATGAAGCATTTTTTTGTTTTTACGACATGTTCTGAATCATTATCGTTGCCGATATAATCGCGTTTGAAGTTGGTGATTTTTGAAAAAAATCTATGTATTACAACGAAAACATGAACGCAAATTCAAATTTCAAAAGCAATTATCTCGAAAACTACAACGATTCAGAATATGCCGTAAAAACAAAAAATGCTCCATTTTTCATGAACTTTCCGAATATATAGTTTTTGGCGATTGTTGAAAAATCTGTGTATTACAACGAAAACATGAACGCAGTGAAAATTCGTCCCTGAATCAATAAAAGGTATGTATTGACGCGAAAATTTTTTGAATTTTATGATGTATGGGTTTTCGCTTCAATACATTTTCCCTGATTCAATATATAATGCGCAGAAAATTGTTGAGTATAAATTTTATTTGAATCAAACTGACACTTTTTTTTATCTTATCACAAAGCAAAATAATTTTTTGAAAAAATATCTATAGATTTTATAACATTTTTCATGGCTAGCTTTACTAAAAATGTCGGCTACTTGGCAAAGTGGATAAGGAAACCGCCCGTCCGATCTGGTAAGTTAAGCAGCGTTGGGCCCGCAGGTTCGATCCCCCTAGGGCAAAAATTTTGATCTACAAAAAACTTTTCTTATAATGGAGCAAACAATTTTTACTCCAAGGAAAATTTTTTGTAGATCAAAATTTTCTCCCTAATGGGATCGAACCTGCGGGCCCAACGTTGCTTAACTTGCCAGACCGAACGGGCGGCTTTCTTATCCACTTCGCCAAGTTGCCGACATTTTTCATAAAGCTAGAAAAAACGTTATATGTGATTAGAAATCGTCTTCGGAATGATTTTCTTTGTCTTCATTTTCGTCGATCTGTTGTTGTACTTTTGGCTCCATTGCTTCTGGGCTAAACTCGGATAGTTCGGAGTGTTCATCTTCCAATTCTGGCTCTTCATCTGGGCCCAAACCGTCGTCTTCTTCGTCTTCATCGTCTGAAAGTCCAGCACCAGTCATGTTGCCATAGACTTTTACTACTAAAAGTAATATTTTTGTGTAAACAGGACCATTCTACTCGGAAAAAAACTCTATGTAAAAATCATATATTCAGAAAGTTCATGAAAAATGGAGCATTTTTTGTTTTTACGGCATACTCTGAATCGTTGTAGTTATGGAGGGAAATTTGCTTTCATGTTTTCGTTGTAATACACAAACTTTTTTGCAGAAAAATCGATTTTTTCAATTTTCATAAGAAGGTCGAAAAATTGAATTTTTTGTGAAAAATCGAATTTTTACTCAAAAATCGATTTTGGTCGAAAATTTGAAACAGTATTCTATTCACAAAGTTTGTGTATTACAACGAAAACATGAGCAATTTCAAACGCAATTCTCTCGAAAACTACAACGATTCAGAACATGCCGTCAAAACAAAAAATGCTCCATTTTTCATGAGCCTTCTGAATATGCAATTTTTACATACGAGTTTTTTTCGAGTGGACCAGTCCTTTAATGATCCTGAGGGATAGGTGGACTTGAACTCCACTGGGTTTACTCACTTACCCTTCTTAGTTTGGCTTTCATCTTCAACATTGAGTCCTTCGATACTAAAATTTATTCATTATACCATATT